>JAUELO010000136.1:2558994-2572842 GCA_032357855.1 Amphibolips quercusostensackenii
TAAAGAATCGTGTGACGCATGAGTGGGTAAAATCTCGTGTATCCGATACGATCAGAAGCCTAATTTACTCGAAAAATGTGAAAAATGACTTGTTTAACATTTTAAGTCTTGAACCTTTCAGAACTATAAATAGAAATATTTATTTCGCTCAAGATTCTTCGAAACTTCGAATTTGATAATAATTTGAACAGCTGATTTTGAAAAAGAAATACGAAAATTTGAAATGTTCAACGGTTGAATAAATATGGCTGTTACAAAAACTACAAATATTTAATTTATATCAAACACACTGTATAAAAAACGTGTGCACTTACATGATATAATAAAACCGAGTGCAATAACAAATTGTAAGTATTTAATATAATTCAAGTTTAATTGAAAGTAATAAAAATAAATGGGAAAAACTTCGCAAGTCCAAAAAAATTCATTGATTTCAGGAAAATTAAAGTGAATTACAAGAACTCAAAAGAATTGGATAAAATTCATGTGAATTAACCAACACTCAAAAAAATGAAATTTTCCATCGATTTGAGTTAAATAAGTGTGGACAGAATTCACAGCGAATTCAATAGTATATAAGTAAGTTGAAATAAACTTTAAAAAAGAATTAATAAATTACATAAAATTCGATTGAATTTAAAGAAATATAAGAGAAATGAAAATAATTCGATGAGATTTATAAAAATTAAAAAATTTGAAGGTATTTAAAAAAATGCATCCAATTTATTAAATGTGAAGTGAATTCAAAAAAATGTAAGAGATAATTAAAGTAATTTAAAAATGCCTGAAAATTCAATGCGAGTTTAAAAGACTTCAGCAAGACTTTACAAAAAAAAAATTTTTTTAATCCATTAAACTGAGTAGTATTTAGTGAATGTAGGAGAATTAAGAATAATTTAGGGAAATACAAAAAAATGAAGAGATTACGAAAGACTTTTTTTTGAGATTTCAAAATTAATCAATACAAATTCAGGGTAAATTTTAAATACATTCAAATGAATTTTTTGAAAATTAGGAAAACCTAAAATATTCCGTTGATTTCAGTAAACTTAGTGAAACAATGGATTAAACTAAACTTGAGTAAATGTAGAAGAATTTAAGGGGAATGAGAGCAATTCTTTTAAATTAATAAAATTTGAAATGAATCAAAAACAATTCATAAATGGAAAAAATGCATTAAATTTGGAGTTAAATAAGAAAAATTCAAGAAACTCAAAATAATTTTATAAAATGCCCTAAAATTTGAGATTAGTTTTGAAGACTTTGGGATAATTGAAAAAAAAAACATATAAAAATCCATTGAATTGAGTAGAATTAAGTGAATTCAGAGGAATTCAAAAGAGTTTGGAGAGGATCCAAAAATTAAAAGAGTTCCAAATAATTAAAAAGAATTTCTATAAATTTCAGATGAATTATAAGAAATTCAGGCTGAATTTTTAATGAATTAAAATAAATTGAAAGAGATTTAAGAAATCCAAAATATTTCATTGACTTCAGAAAAATTGTTAGAGTAAATGAGACTTAACAGAGGAATTTCAGAAAAATAAGAAGAATTCTATACATTCATAAAAATTCAAGTAAGTTGAAAACAATTCAAAATATTTTTTTTAAATTTATTATAATCACTCGATTTTGAGTGAATTCAGAAAAATTTAGGAGAGTTTATAAGCAATTGGTAAAATGCCTCAGAATTCAAGGTTTTCCTAAGACATCAGGGTCAATTAGAAAATAAATGAGAATAAAAGCCACTGAATTGAGTGAATTTAGACAAATTCAAAAAAATTCGGGAAAAGTGGAAAAATGTAAGAAGACTTGAAAATAATTCATTGAAATAATTAATTTTTTACATAAAAAAATCCATCAAATTCAGATAAATGGAAGCGAATAGAATTTGTGAATAGGACTCTGACAAAATTCGAAAGAATTCAAGTTGAAATTAAAAGCCTTCAGAGTGAATTAAAAAAAAAATAAAAATTGAGAAAAGATTCATTGAATTGAGTGGATTTTAATAAAATTCTAAAAAGTTCAGGGTGAATTCAAAAGAATTCAATACAATTATGAAATAGGTATAGAACTGAATTTAATAGTGGTTATTCATTGTATTCTTTGTGATAATTTATAAAAATAAAAGTGACTTCAGTGATTTTACTTTAAAAAAGAGACTAAAAAGTGATTACAGAAAAAAGCGACTGAAAGTTACTTATGTGACTGTGTGGCAGCCCTGGATATGACAAAAAGAATCTGAAGTCACTAAAAATGTCCTGAAATTGGTCTAGAGAGAAGAATTTTTCACACCTGAAAGTATCTTCTCATATATCATTCGAAATGGCAAGTTGATGGTACATCACTCGGCACTATGTTATTTATAGCATGACCCAAAAAAGTTATTCAGAAGTAGTGTTTCGAAATGGAGCACTAAAAGTAACGAAGACGGAAATATTGTTTTATTATCATTTATTCATACCTGAAGAGTCGCAGTTGTTATCATTTTTTATTGAAAGTCGCAGGCTAGTCATGAGTTGTCATTAGGGTGGTACTTTAACTACTTACTTCGGACTTAGGTATTTAGTTCTAGACTTCAATTTTTGTGTATTAGATCTGCTCTACTTCTACTGCTTAGGGCCGCCTATACATGCACATTAAAGCCTGAGCCTGTTAAATAATTTTTATCTTTAAAAAGTGTTTTTATAGATTTACTTCCAATTCTAGAAGATTTTAAACTTCCTAGGACCAACAGGGAACTTTTTAGACAATTTTTCGTTGAGAGAAAAATTCTCATTTTACTATGTTGACCTATAAATCATTCTGAGTCTTTGGATTTACTTAGTTTCTACTCACAGGGCAGAAAACTTTAAAACTTCTTAGGGTCAACAGCGAGTGCTTTTCAAAGTTTTAATTTTGGGGGTGGGAGAAAAATTCCATTTTTTTCCTATATTGGGTGATAAATTGTTTTATGTGCTTCTAGAAATTATTATTTTTTCTTTCTAAAAGTGTTTCTTTACACTAAACTAGTTCTAACTCCCAATTTAGAAAGACTGAAGACATCCTAGGACACAGAGAAAATGTTTTATAAAATTAAAAATTTCGTGGTATCCGAAAAATTCCAATTTCTCTATATTGGCCTATTGATCTCTATGGTTCTGGAAATTAACTATTTCTCTTTCTAAAACTGTTTATTTTGATTTTCCTAGTTCCAAGTCCCAATTTTTTAAGATAACAAATTTGCTAAGATTCACAGAGAACTTTTAAGAAAATGTTGAATTTCAGGGTGGGAGAAAATTTCGACTGTCAGAATAGAAGAAAAATTCAAATTGTCCTATATTGGCCTGCAAATCATTCTGGCTCGGGAAATTAAAGTTTTTTTAAATCGTTTCTTTGGATTTAATAAGTTCCTACTTCCACTTCTGAAAGCTTTACAACTTCCTGTGACCAACGAAGGATTTTTGAGAAAGTTTTAATTTCGGGGTAAGAGAAAAATTTTTATTTTCCTATATTGTGCTATGAATCTCTATGACTCTGAAAATTACTTTTTTTAAACTTAGTGGCAATTACTTAGATTTAGCTACTTACAGCTCTAACTTCTGGAACACTAACAACTTCCTTGGACCAAAAGGGCATTTTTAAAGAAAATTCCAAATTTCGAGGTGGGAGAAAAATTCAAATTTTGATATATAGGGCTATGAATTGTTTTTTTTTCTAAAAGCCTATCTGGGAGATTGAAAACTTTCTAGGGTCAGCAGAAAATCTTTTTTAAAAGTTTTAAATTTTAAGGTGGAATGAAAATTCCAATTTTTCTATACTTCCTAAAAAATTACTGTGGTTACCTAAATTATTTTTGTTTTCCTTCAGAAAGTTTTTTTTTAGATCTTCTTGACAAAACGAAAAATCCGATATCTGTACAAAAGCGTTGTATATCATTTAAATTAAATTTCGGGGTCAAGTTGATCAACCGAAATTTTTCTTTGAAGGCTTTTTTTTCAAGAAAAAAGTCTCGGAATTCGAATAAAAGAGTTACCTTGTTAGTTTGAGACATCATTTATGAATAAAAATTATATTTATTGCGAGGGAACAAGATGGTACCTCTGTCATCATAATTCCTGAGTAACTCATGCTCAGCACCTGTGTTCAAAAGAGTTAAAATCTCGGTTCCGATTCCAATAACGCGTCCTTCACCATAGGATGCTTCAATTTATGCGCCCCTTATGGATCGATTGCAAAATCTGTTCAAAGATAGAACCTGATAGTTTTTGTTTTAGAAATAGTTTATGCTTCCAGCGACCGCAGTAAGGGAAAATGAAATTTTTTTCGATAACGTAAATCAGTACATTGTCGATGTCACAGCGAAAATTGAAATGTATTCTTAAATCCTTGAAATTTAGAATTCTCTTTTCTCAGGTTATTCTCTACCCTTGAAACGTATAAAAAAATTACAAGGCTGCAAAATCTGTTTAAAGATAGAACCTGATAGTGTTTGTTTTAAAAATAGTTTATGCCTTCAGCGACCACGGTACGGAAAAATGACAGTTTTTCAATAATGTAAATTAGTATATTGTCCATGTTACAGCGAAATTTTAAATAATCTTGCCCAGTTAAATCAAAAATATCAAATTATATAATAAACTATTATTGATATTATGCAAGTTTACGGTGGAAATGAATAATTAAAAAAATTTAATATATAAATATATTTCTTCATTCATATATATGTTTCGGTTTTTATATATTTTAAGCTTTTAAAAAACTTCTCCTTAAACACTAAGAAACTATAAAATCATTTCGAAACTCTTAACGGTTTGGACGCCATACTTCAAGCTAATATTTTACAAATCATTCGCATTTTCTTTTCCTCTTTCTAGAAGAATTTTACCATCAAATCATAAAGTTTTGAAGAAGACTTGAAATTTATGAAACACTGCGGTTGTATTAGTTTTCCGTCCACTGGAAATTAGTATTTTTAAAAGAAAATCATCATCAAGATACCGATTTAAAAAAATTTTTGGCAACATTAGAGTTTCACATCGGATATGGGTAGTATAAATATCAACTTAGTAGATTTCAAAGAGTAAAACTTTTTTGACGTATTAACTTCTTCGGTTTTATTAGCGATTTTAACAAAAAATGTTATTTTTAAACAAAAATCATCAGATTTTTCAATTTTATAATTATTTTACAATTTCAGGTTACGCTAGCGTTTTGCACCAATTTTCTGTTATGTTATGTTATCGTGGCAAATTAGTGATATTTTTAACAAAAAATTATTTGATTTAAAATAAAATATTGAAAAATTTTCAGAAACTTGAGTTATGTTGGTTTGTTTTATCCAAAATTGTTATTTTTTTACAAAAATCAATAAATTTAGACCCAATGATTTTTGTTAAGAATAATAAAATTTAAAAGCTTAAACAATTTCTAAATGTGTCCGGTCAGATTTTAACATGTCTTATTAAAAAATCATTAGAATTTAAAGAACATTTTTGAACGATTTTATGTTGCGTTGGTGTTTTAGATTAAAACTTGGTATTTTTAAACAAAAATAACTACGATCTGAGCAAGATTTAGAATCTTTAAACAATTTCTAATAATGCTAATGTTTTTTTACTGACAATTATTGGTATCTTTAATTAAAAATAATTAAATTTCAAAGAATGTTAACGATGTTTCAGAAACTTAAGATTATGTTGGTATTGTATCTATTGCGTCTAAAACGTTCACCTAAAATTGAAATTTCTAAACAAAAATGGTTAGATTTAAAGCCAATGATTTTTGGTTTTCATCAAAAACTTACATACTTAAACAATTTCGGATAATGTTAGGGTTTTATTTCGGAATTTGGCATTTTTTATTTTAAAAAAATAATACGGTAAAAATAATTATATGAAAAATAAGTATGTGAGTGATTAGCATTTTCGAATAATTCAAGGTTATGTTAACGTTTTCTATCGAAAATCGGTTTAAAAAAAATATATCATTAAATTTCAAAGAAGTTTCACAATTTAGAACAATTTTTGTTATGTTATGTTAGTCTTTTTCATCTATGATTTGTATTTTTGATAAAATATGATAATATTTTAAGGACATTTAAAATTTTTCAAACACTTTAAGTTATGTGTGTGTTTATCACACCGTAAGATTTTTCAGAAAATGATTATTCTTCAGATTACCATTCAGTCATTAAATTCATAAATTTTTAGTGTTTCATACTGGAAATAGGTACACTTAATAAAAAATCAATGATTTAAACGAAAATTGAAACTATTTTAGGTTATGCTTGCGTTTTCCACTGAAAATTCTGATTAAAAATATAAACTTCTTGCTCAAAAAACTCGCACATAATTCTAATTTTAGAAGTATCTCATAAGCAATACAGAACATTTAAAAGCGTGTTTAAAAAACAAATTTGGTTGTGCAAAGTACGATAAAGTTAAAACAAGTCAGATTTTTCGTGAAAAGAGGCACTAACGAATTATTATTAGCAGAATTATTGATGATTATTGAAAAAAAATTATATTTATAACGATTTTAATGAATAAGAAATAAAAAACAAAATTGTAGGCAGCAATAGTCGAACACGCAACCTTTCGGCTATGAAGCAGCAGCGCTACTCACTGAGCTACCGGACGATGGGAATTGTTTTTCGTCAAACTCTATATTAAGGGTGGCGAATATTTCGCAGTTGATTTTCACGAAAATGGGGAAAAAGCGCATACTGCTTGGGTAAATTATTATTTAGGTAGTAATGAGCTTTCATGAAAGAAAAATATGAAATGAAACTGCTGGGAGTAGTTGTACCTTCAAAGACGTAGGATAAGTAGTAAAGGGAGTAAACAGTATGTTTGTTAAACTAGAGTGGAAATGTGTTGCTGTTGCATGAAAACCCCCGAACAATAACGGACTAACGGGTTACACGCCTCAGGAGACCGCGCTCGTTTACAGTTACCATTGCCTCCCATCACCGATGTAACATCCCTTACGACGTCGTTGAACATTGAGGTTAACCCGGATGTTAATTCTGAGCCACGGGTCGTACGCCTCTTCACAAAATAACTTTTTTTCCTAAAAAAGAAAAATTTCAAATTTTCACTCCTGCGAAACCATAAAGTGCTGCTCTAAAAATAGTTGAGAAACTCATTTCCTGACAGAAGTAGCGAACAAGAAGGTCTGCACACTACACTTTTGCACTCAAATTAAAAAATGATTTTATCTGAAATAAGGTAATAGGGGGATTTTATAATTTCTAAGTTCTTGAGATTTGAAGTCGAAATATAATGCATTTTCAACAAGATAGTTTACTTTGCACAAACAAAAGTTAAGTTGACAAGTTAAAAAGACAAATGTTTTAGATAACCCTTGACTTTGAAACCCGATAAATGAATATAAAAGATAAAAATTAATTTTCGACTAAGAGAAATTGCATTCTTAACCAAATAATAAAGTTTTCAAGCCAAAAATAATAATTTTTTAAAAGACAGTTAAATTTTTATCTGGATAAGTTGAGTTCCAGCAAAAAAGGTCCCTTTCAACGACGAAAGACGACATTTTTGACGAAAAGGATGAATATTTATTTCACAAAAAATGAATTCTTAACAAAAAATACAATAGTTCATATTCAAACCAACGAAGATTTTCATTTTAAATCAAAAGCAGTTGAATTAAACACAATTTTTAACCAAAAAGATTAATTTTTTACAAAGTAGTTTCACTTTCAATCAGGTAGTTTAATTTTCAAACAGGTAGTTGAATTTAAAAACAATTGAGATAATTCCTCAACGAAAATTTAACAGTTAATATTTCTACAAAAAAATATTTGTATGTTAAAACAAAGATAGTTAAATTCAACCAAAAAAGAACCAAATTTACAAAAAATAGTTCAATATTACGCCAACGAGTTGAATCTTCAACCAAAAACGACAAATTTTTAACGCAATAGTTAAATTTTCAACCAAAAAAGACTTTCAACAAAATGTTCAAGTTTCAAACTAATAAGTCAAATTTTTTTGATCACCATCAACTTACAATTTTGACTAGTTAAATTTTTAACTAAATAGTTAAAATGTCACGCTAAAAATATGAATTATTCAGAAAAAATTTGAATTTTCAACAAAAAGTTAAGTTTCAACCAAAAAAGATGAATTTTTAATCAAGAAAGGCGACTTTTCTATCCAAAACGATTAACGTAAAAATTGCCTTATTTTATTCATTTTATATAAGTATTTTTACGTAAATAAAAATTAAAAAAGTGTACCATATTAAATTCAATATAAAAAACTATGAGTTCCTTGACCCTGAGACCCGAAAAGATGAATAAAAAAAAAAACTTAAATTTTCATCAAAATAGTTCGATTTTTAACCTGAAAATATAAATTCTTAACAAAAAAATATAATATTCAATATTTCAAACACAAATTTTTAAATTTAAAAACAAGAACAGTTGAATTCAATTAGACGAAACAAATTTTTTAAAAAATTGTTCAATTTTGAACCAAAAAAGGTTTTCTACAGAAAGAGGTAATATTTTAACAAAACAGATTAGTATTTAAGCTAAAAAGTTAAATGTTTTAGAGAAACATTAAACTTAAAATCCAAAAAGATGAATTTTTAATTTAAAAAAGTTCATTTTCAACCAAAAAACATGATTTTGCAATAAAGAAATTAAATTTTTAACAAAATAGTTCAATTGTCAAACTAAAAAAACGAATTCTTTAAAGGAAAGTTAAAGTTTCAACAAAAAAGTTTATTTATCACCAATGGAGATAAAATTTTAATCAAGAAAGATGACTTTTGAATTAACAAGATTAATTTTTGATCCAAAAGTACGAATTTTCTAATAAAAAAAGACGGGTGTTTGGCTAAACGGTCAAATGTTTGACCAAGAAAGATAAATTTGTCATAAAATAGTTGAATTTTCAACAAAATCATTTAATTTTTATCCAAATAGTGTAATTTTTAAACAAAAGAGATGAATTCTGAACCAAAAATATATTAGCAGACTTTTTAACAAAAACTGAAGACTACTAGTACAATAACACTAATTGAAAAATTTGCAAGCTAAAAAGACAAATTTTTCAGATAAAAGTTAAATTTTTAACACAGATTAAAATTTTCACCAAAAAAGTTTAATTTTAACCAGAAAGATGACTTTTCTTCGAGAAAACATAAATGTTTAAACTAAAAACACGAATTTATGTCAATTAAGATTTAATTAATTTAATTAAGTTTAACAAAACAGTTAAATTTTGGACCAAAAAAGATAACTTTTCAAGAAAACAGTTCAATTTTTAACAAAATAAATACTTTATATAGGAAGATGAATTTTTAACCAAATGTTGAAATTTTCAAAGAAAAATGATTTAACTTCAAAAAGAAACAGTTGCATTTTCAACGACATAGTTGGAACTTCAAGCTAAAATAAAAGAATTTAAAAAAAGGAGTTTAATTTCTAAAGTAAAAAAGTTACGTTATCGACAAAAAGTAGACTTTTTAATCAAAAAAGATGAATTTTCAACCAAAAATATGATAGATTTTTGAAACAAATAGGGTAAACTTTCAACAAAAAATATTAACTTCAACCAAAAACAGTTTGTTTTTCTCATTGGGTTTCATCAACTTAGTTTGTATTCCACCGAAAAACGAAGAGAAGGAAAAAAACATGAATTTTTTTAAACCCGGAAAATAGAGGAAAAGAGTGAATAGGGTGTGACGTCTGAAAGTGTGAAATAGAAAATGAAAAAGAATTTTAGATTTAATTGCAATTTCGAAGCAGTCAAATTTAAAAACGTAGAAATTGCCTTCTTTAATCACATTATGAAAATATTTTCGCATAAATAAAAATGAAAAATGTGCGAAAAGCAATTTAATCGTCTGAACCTTAGGTATCGGTTACGGTCGAACTGCCGCTCTCAGTTTCGCACCATATGCATGAGAACGAATCATTCCTCTGTTGATTTCAATTTGACTTTCTCGGTGTGCACGATTCGAGAAGATCATAATCGCTTGAGATTTAATTTATATTATTCACCCTTTTGCTCACGCTTTCATGCAGCTCGCATCGATTAGTTTAATAAATTTTCACCTACTACGGTTTATCTTCCATAGGTATGTCTCACAAGAAAGCAGGTCACCGAACAACCACAAGCCAAGGAAAGCACGAAGAAACATCCATGGATATTTACATAACAATTTCATAATCAGAGGAAATTTACAACTAAAATGTAATTATTCTTAATTTTTAAAATTCTGAGGGAAATACCTCTGACACTACAAATTTAGAAACTTCCTCTCCTTTTCAACATCACTATTTAGCACACTGCGAGTTCATAAGAAATAGCAGTCTGCGTTGAGAGCAATTTATTAAGTATTCAAGTAAATAAAGAGAAAAAGGTATAGATCGACATATGGGTTATAATTAAAAAGGTTTAAACTATTTGTTTTTAAATTTAATGGAAAAAAATTCAGGTCAACATTAAATTTTTTTTCTATACATATTAATTACAATGAATGTGAGAATAATAATTTGCGATTTGAAAAGTAAGCTCTTATTTTATAACAAAAATTTTTTTATATATAATCGCGATTTTTTTATATAAACGATTGACGATATTTTGGAAGTTAAAATAATAATTAGATTAGGTTCTGGAGGCTTATAATATGAAAATCAAGATTTCATAATATATTATTCTTTGTAATACAATTAAGTAAACACCTAATTACCAGAGTAAAGTTCTTATTCTACCGATTTCATCACGCCCTTAGTTTTTATATAATATTTGCAGAAATGGACTGGAATTTAATATTATTTTAAAGATTTCAAGGGATTTAAAAAAAATTAATTGGATTACAAGAAATTGTCCGATTTTTGTAAGGATTTAAAAGGATTTCACAAAGACTTAAAAGGTTTTAGGGTGTTTTCAAGGATTCCAAGGGAGTTCACAAAATGTCGAAGGATTTTATGGCATTTTAATTATATAACAAATTTCTAACAATTTTATAGTGTTTCTATAAATTTCAAAGAATTACACAAGAATTAAGAGGGTTCGTAGTATTTTAAAGATTTTAAGAGATTTTTAAATATTTGAGGGGATTTCACATTTAGAAATTTTTTCAAGGATTTTTAAAAAATTTGAAGGAACTTGTTAAGATTTTCAAAGATTTAAATAATTTTAAGGGATTTTTAAGGCTTTCAATAAGACATTTTGATCAATTTCCCAGGATCTCAAAGATTTCATAGGACTTCAAATATGTCAAGGGATTTCAACTATTTTAGGGTATCTTCAAAGATTCGAAGGAATTTTCAATAAATTTAAATAAATAAAAGGGATTTTAAATCATTTTATAGCTTTTGATATTTTTAAGAAGATTCCAAAGAATTTTTAATAGATTTCAATAAATTAAAGGAATTTCTAGACATTTTATGATTTTTTTTTGAGGTTGCATGGAATTGTCAAGACTTTTACAAAATTTTAAAAGAGTTTGAAAGATTTAAAATAATTTAGGATTTGAAAAAATATTGCTAGGAGTCTTCAATGCATCTGAATAAATTGAAAGGATTTTGAAGGATCTGAAATATTTTGGGGTATTTTAAAGTACTCTAAGGAATTTTCATAGACTTTGATAAATTAAAAGGATTCCAAAGGATTTAAAATATTCAAGGGTATTTAAATAAATTCCAAGAAATTTTCAATATAGTGCAATAAATTGAAATAATTTCAAACGATTCAAGGTATTCAGGGCATTTTCAAAGATTCCGGGGAAGTTTTAATTAATTTTAATAAATTAAAGGGATTTTAATGGATTTGAAATATTTTAGGGTATTTCAAAATATATTTAGGAATTTGCATAGAGTTTAATGAATTGGGAGGATTCCAAAGGATTTGAAATATTTAAGGGTATTGTACGAAAATTCCAAGAATTGTCAATATGGAGCAATAAATTGAAAGGATTTTAAACGATTTAGGGTATTTAGGCTGTTTTTAAAGATTATAAGGTAGTTTTAATCAATTTCAATAAGAAAAAGAAATTTCAAAAGATTTGAAATATTTTAGTGTATTTTCCAAAAATTTCAAAGAATTTTCAATATAGTGAAATGAATTAGAAAGATTTCAAATGATTTGAAGTATTTAGGGTATTTTCAAATATCTCAAGAAAGTCTTAATCGATTTCAATGAGATAAAGGGATTTTAAAGGATTTTCAATATTTTTAGGGTATTTCAAAATATTGCAAGAAATTTTCATAGACTTCAGTAAATTGAAAGAATTCCAAAAGATTTAAAATATTTTAGGGTATTTTCATAGATTCTAAGGCATTTTTAAAATAGTTTATTAAATTTAGAGTATTCCAAGCGATTTAAATTATTTACAGTATTTTCAAAAATTACGTGAAGCTTTAATTAATTTCAATAAATCAAAGGGATTCCACAGGATTTAAAAGAGTTTGGAGTTCTTAAAAAAGATTTTAAAAAATTCTAAATTAAGAAATTAAAGGGACTTCAAACAATTTTAGAGTATATTTAAATATTCCAATACATTTTTAGAAGATATAATGATTTTAATGAAGTTTAAGGAATTTCCTGGAATTTTAGAAGATGTGAAACGATTTCATTGGACCTATGAGGTTTTGAGATATATATTCGGTAGTGTATATTGAAAAAAATGGTTTTGGAAAAATAATTAATAATACTACTGGATTGTTGTTGCAATTTTATTAAATATTTTTTTCATTTCGTTATTGTTCTTGAAGTTGTAAAAAGAAATTCTGATATGAAATATTCGCTCTTTACATCAATGATCACTCAAAACGAAACATACAAAAAGTAAAACAATAGTTTTTTAAATTATTTGAAAAATTTTCTGCTTTACATGCGTTGACTAGAAACAGCATAAAAAATACACAATACTAAACTGAATGAAAAATCAAAATCAAAAGAAAACTTTATATTAAAAATTTTTCAGTCCAAGTAAATACTTTGATGTTCATAAAAACATAAAAAACATTTATTGGAAAAATGCATTTTCTCGAACGTTTTGAATTTTGAATTTTTCATCCTGAGGCCAATATTTTTAAAAACTTGAAATCAGAATACGATAGGAAACTTACATAAAGAAAAAAATTCTTTTTTCAAAATGCCTTTAGATACAACTGTAATTATTAGCCGTGTTTCGCGCCTTCTTTTCAAATAGGATGAATTTCCCTTATAAAATTTTTTAATGGATATTAATCATTTTATTCAGAAAATAAACAGTTTTTATTTAAATTCAGGACCACAGTTATCCGGGATTTATTCATGAATTTCCGGCCTTTTCTCGAATTTGCCAAGGTCGCTGGACATGCTGCGAACTTTGTGAAGGCAGTAGTCAACCTAGTAAAAAAAGTCCCATTAGAATTTTATTAGGATTCTAAATAGAGTTCCACTAAAGAAATAAACATTGCACAAATCAGAAATTAGGTGTAAAGTTTTTTTTCAATTTTACTCGAGTCTAAATAGAGATAAAAGTACTAGAAACGTCTGTCTTATTTTATATAATATTTACAAAGTCTAAAATTAGTGTCTCAAAAAGGTTTAAGAAAAATCATGCTGTGAAAACATTTAATTTAGAATTAAAGGCTCAAATTTTAACGGTGAATTCGAAACGGTGCTAGGTTAAATCAGCCACTAAAACACTTAATAACAGAAAAAAGCAACATTTGTAGAACTATTACAACATTTTTTAATTTTGATAAAAATATCTTTAATAGTTTAATAAGTGCTTGTTAGAATCCTATTATTACCATTAAATTTTAAGAGAAAATAAAATGTTTATTGTACATGATTCTTCTAATTTGAATTATCAAAATTTTTTAAATATTTCAATACA
>JAUELO010000136.1:2582916-2594854 GCA_032357855.1 Amphibolips quercusostensackenii
TTTTTTAAATAAAAATATAATGAGTTTTATGTTTTTAAAAATGTAGTGTCCGGATTTCCAGACCGATTTTAATAAATCTTTCGTGTTTTTTGCACTGCTGTCAACTGCATAGCAGACGACGCTTTTTCACTGTAGACAGTTTAAAAACACAAAATTATCTCAATTTCGTGTAAAGCTTATTCGATGAGGTTAATTTCTGTTGCAGCGAATCTTTCACTCAAATTCGACGTAAACTTTATTTTCTGTTTTTTCTGTGTTATTCATATTTAACAAAACTTCAAAATTTTCGTTATTTCAGGAGTTATTTAGAATTTAACATAGCTTTAAAATTTTAAATTTTTGTGCAATATATTTTTACACAATTGACACAAACGCTTCATTTTGGGGTCTCTAGATGCAAACCTGAACAAAAAATACAAGTATCGAAAGTTTACAAAGAAAGGGATAATTATGTTAATTTTAAAACTAAAAAATTATTTCCGTCTTCTAACAACAGTTGTCTCTTTTTCAATTAGCTAAGTTTGTTTAAAAAAAGTAACGTCCTTTATAAAAAAGAAGTATTAGTAAGTATTGAATATAATACTTTTTTCGCGAATAAGTATTGGAAATCCAATACTTATTCGCATTAAAAAGAACTGGATCCAATACTTGCCAATACTCCTTTTTCATAAGGGATAACACTTATAGGGTGAAGGCAACGAACAACTACGGTTCATTACATAGAGGGGGGGGGGGAGTTTCAACAAAACGTTACGCATTTTTTGAACAGTCGACGGTCGACAGCTTTATAGTTCAAGTTGATTAATTTTAAATACATCATTTTTCAACTATAAAAATCAACGTTTTACTTTGAATTCATTTGAAATAGTTGATTTTGAAGAATTAATTATTTGATTTCAAGTGCATAAAAAACTAAAATTGTTATTTCAAAAACATTTAGATTAAAAATGTTACAATTTCAAGCGTCTATAATGCGCCATTATTCAACTTATGTAGGAGGGATTTCAAATTATAATTATTTATTAAAGCTTTTGTTTTTATAGAACTTACATTTAATATATTTCAACTTGAATTTTTTTTTAATTGATAAAATTCAAAACCTACATTACAAACGTTTAATGTTCAATGCTTGAAATTCGAGATAGTTCAATTTTGGCATCTTACTGATTTTTGTGGTTAAATTTTAAATATATAATTTTGAATTTTGATTATATTTCTAAATTTTTCTAAAAAAAAGGACCGCTACCAAGAAACATTGATTTAAATCGATATTTTTAAGGATACATAGAAGGTTCTTTAGTTGCATTTTTTTAATAAATGAAGAAAGATTCTATATTTCCTTTAATATCCGTTGTTTAGCTTGAACAAATTATATCGTTATCATTTTTAATTTTAATGGTTACAGAATAATTAAATATCAGACTTAAGGTTGGTTTGATAATTGTTTTATGTTTTTTTTCCACTGTGTAATACGAAAATCTGTAAACAGTTCGAGGTTAGTTGGAGAAGTTTGTGAATAACATGTCTGTAATAAAATTGTAAGTAAATATTAATAATTCTTAATTCACATTTTTATAACAAAAGTAGTAGTATAACACTTCTAAATAGGAAACTTTTATAATATCCCTGAAATTTCCGTCTCAGAATTGACTTTTTTGCATTAATATTGTTATTATTAATAAAAAAAATAAAAAGGAAACGTATAAGAAAAATCAGTGGATCGGCTGTGCGCGGTCGCAACAAAGCAAGCGCCATTTTCTTCAAAATTGATTTAAACATGTTTACAGGTTTCATTTAACATAAATAATATTTGTGCACAGTAATATTTAGTATATTAATGTTTTTATGAAAATATTTTTTAAGTCAGAAACAATTAAGTGCAATTAAGTGTAACTTTGAAACTATAATGAGAAGTCGAAACACAGAAAGTGTACAGTTTTAGTTTGGCGCTTACTTTGATTCGACCAGGCACAACCGAGATGTCGTATCAACATTTGCGAATGTGCAATCCTATACAATTTTTAGATTCTGATTTATCTTTTGCGAAACGTATAACATATTTTAAACACCATTAATTAAAGTCTAAAAATAGAATTTTCTAACACTTACCCATATTGATTCTAAAATATAATCAGATTTATGATTGTTAAGAGTGGGGTCTTAAGGATCTCATCATATTAAAACATTCTCATGATTTATTAACAAAAAAATCCATTTACCAACAATATTTTTTACCCCAGTATCATATTTTTATATTTAGCTATAAAATTTGAAGCTAGAAATAATTAAACTCGTTTACGACTCGATAATTGTTTGAAGTAGCGTGGAGTACTTTAACTGAGCTACCTTAGTTGCTTCTCCCCTAAACCTTCACAAGTCTTGTCATAGTTGCACCCTCGCCCACAAGCTAACGAGGTACCTCATGAGAACTCAACGAGTGCGAAACGGAATTACTTATCCTGTGAGCCTCTTAATGTGCACTTTGATGCACTTCTGTACGTGCCTCTTATAAGTCTAAAGTCTAAATACTAAAGCCTAAGGCCCCCGAAAATTGCTAATATAAGTTAAATAAGGAAACTCAAAAAATCTAGATAACTACTCGTTGCGTCTATTTTTAAAAAGACGAACATCTATTAATAGTAAATGATAGTCCTACATTCAGAAAAATTCATTTTGAAAGAGTCTGTCAAATCCGTGGAGTTAATTACTCCTGCAATCTCGTTTACATTCTCTCTCCCTCCCTCCCCCTCTCTCTCTCACTACAATCTTATGCAATTTTATGAAATCCCATTCAATCCTTTTCAATCCTTCACAATCTCTTGTAATCCTTACTTACAAACACATATTACAGGAATTTCAGTACTTGCCTATAATGATTTTCCTATAATGAATTTCTGATAATATTCTCACGAATCTAGAAAAATCATTATGTAAAGTGAGTATGAAAATAAATAATGTTAAAAAATCGAAAAACAGATGTAAAAAATAATAAAACTGCAGGAAAATTATTCATTTATTAAATAAATATATCATTTGGATGTTTTCAACGGAGCTCACCGAAATTTCTAGATTTTAAAGAATTTCACATAAATCCGAAAGAGTTAAAATATTTAAATAGATCAATAGATTTCTGATAGATAAATAAATTCCAAATAGAAAGTAAATTTTTCTACGGCTGAAATCGTTGAAACCAATTTTTTTGATGAAAAATTTTTATCAACCAATTACTATTTTAGAAGGTTATTTACTTTTTTCGAAACTGAAAATAGCAGAATTGTAGGGGATATTTTCTTTGGAAGAATAAGCAATAATATATTGAAATTCAACCTTCTTTTAAATTAGAATTTTTTAATAAAACATGACTGATAATATAATTTCCATTCTTAACAGCACAGACAAATTTTATCTTTCAAGACTTTTTTTTGGTTCGATAAACCCCTAAAAGAATTTTATGGGTCTTTCAAACACTTCAACTAATTTTAAAAGATTTTATCAATTTTTAAGAGATCTAAAAATATTTTCACGGATTTCGAAAAACTTTCTGAGTTTTTCAAATATTTCAAGGGATTTCACAACGTATTTTCCAAATTTCAAAGGATTTCAAAGAATTTTGAAGGGTTTCCAATGATTTCAAGGGATTTTTAGAGAACTTTGGTAAGTACATGAACAGATTTTACATCTCCAGGGATTTCTAGCGATGTCAAAGATTTTAAGGGATTTAAAAAATTTCTAAGGACTAAAACGGTTTTTTGAATAGAAATTAAATGAATAAGTTTAATTAATACTTAAAACATTTTTGGTAATTCCTACTAATTTCAATAAATTTTTACGATTTCCAAAGACTTAAGAGTTTAGAACTTTCAATGGCGTTTAAATTATTTTGTAGGATTTCTAAAGATTTTTAGTAATTTTGAAGAATTTTACAAGATTTAAGAGATTTCACAGGACTTCCATGTATTTTAAAGATTTTATGGATTTTACAAATTGCAAGGGTTTTCTACAGATTTCTAAAGAACTTTCAGCAATAAAATAATTTATTTTATTTTCACGAAATTTTAAATAATTTCTAATTATTTCAAATATTTCGAAGTAATTTAAAAGGGGTTAAAAGATTTTAAGAGATTCCTAAGAATTTTCATTAGTTTAAATAAAATTTCAAGCAATTTTGAGGGTATCAAGTAAATTTACATATTTTTATGTTAATAAAGTTTATTTGTACTGAATCGATATTTTTGTGCAGTTCCATATGAGATTATGAGTAGTCTAAAATAAATCGTTATTTTGTGTTTTCTCTACATTTTACAGTAAATATTTTTAATAAATCCTATCAAAATAAGTTTAAACTCACAAGTAAAAAACAATTTAATGATTTGCTTTTGTCAACAATTGAAAAAAATGAGATATCTAACTAGTTTTTTCTATCAAGGTTGGTACGAGCATTATCGTGGATAACAAGTGCGCAACAGGTAAAGGTAGAAGCAAAAAATTCAGGAATCAGAATAACTGCGGTAAAATATGTTCGATTCCATCAAATAGCTTAATTTTAAGATGCATAGTTATATTTTGAAAAATTAAGTAATTTTTTTATTTAGTGACTAACAGCATTGTGAAATATTTAAAATACTCGAAAGACACTCCAAAATATTGGAAAAACATTTTCTCAATTTTTTTTTAAATTTCTTTCAAGATTTGTAAGATCCAGGAAACATCCCAAAATAATAAACGAAAAGTTAATTATCTTTATTATTTAAAAGAAATAATGGAATTAAAAAATCCCCTTTTTTGTTCAGGTCGCACCGACTAATAAAACAAAAAGACAGGAACCAAAAATTGGAACAGGCTCGACTGCGGATTGCGATAAAAAGCACTATTTTCAGTTTAAACAAAAGAAACATACTCCAGAGTTATTAAGTTGCTAGATTCGAAAGAAATAAGTTGATAGCAATTATATATCTCACTTTGAATCTGAAAAAAAATTGCTCGCAAGATATGGGGATGCTGAATAAGATCTAAAGCATTTTCCTCGAGGAAAATTATGCTAAAGAGTCTATAAAAAAATTAAATGTGTCTTTTATAAATAAACGATAAAAATTTTAGGAAATATCGATCCTCACAACAAGGCATGAAATCGATTGAAAAAATTGGTTTTTTGTATAAAATTATGACTTAAGATTTTAGGTTAGAATTTGAGGTTTGGTCACAAAGTAGGCAAATGGAGTGTATAGATCTTCAGAACATCTAACTATGTTGTAACAACAGAGACCCTAACTCAGGTAATAATGTTAGTGCATATTGCACAATCACAACACCCCTTGATTGCAACTGGTGTAGGCGCTTGAAGGGAACTTGACAAGGAGTTCCAATTATAACATGAATTTTCGTCAATAACGCGAAGCATCTCCAATATTCTCCAGTATACTCGATTCTAATTCGAAATGAAAATTTACAATTTTTGGTTCAATATTTTAGTGCTATGATATTCCGCGTTTGGAAACACTATTAGATTATTTAAATTTCCGCTATACTGTGCCATAACTTCATACGTCATCAGCTTAGACTGATTCATTTTGCAAATACGTCAGGCACTTCATGGTGAACTGACATGTGAGATAGCCTGATATCCTCCGAGGCAGCTTTGAATTTTTCAAGGCTAGTAAGAAAGAGCGGGAAATTCTTTTAAAATGTAAATTGGCTCTGGAAAAGGCATACGTAAAAGTTGTTTCTTTAGAGAAGAAAAATGCAGAGATTTTTACCAGAAAAGAAGAATTTGAGTAAACTGCAGAATTAGATATTACTTAAGAGAGATCTCGTGTTTTTAGCATTGAAAAAGGAAATATGAATTTTAAAAATTCACAATAAACTCTGAATGTAATGCCTACCTTTTTTATATCAATTTTAAATAATAAATTCAGGATTTGAGTTTTGTTTACGTGTTGACTTTAAGTTAGTTAAGGAGATCTTGAGCTAATATGCTGTTAGTGAATCCGCGTGTTGGGACTATTGGGAATTGCATATGTGATCATTTGCGGATTGGGAGAGATTGACGAGCGTCTACAGCTAGGCAGATGGAGTGTCAGCTGTACAGATAAATCGATGGACTAATGAACAAACGGTGTTTGGATTTTTTGAAAGAGTGTTAAAAACCTCTTGATTTCACCGGCTCTCTAATAGGAAAAATAGGTTTAATTAAAATTGATGATAGCCAGGTTTTTGTAGTTTACTCTCGCACAAAAGGAAAGAAATGAAATCCTAGCGAGTTTCGCCCAATTTGAGGTCCTGAAGTACTGATTTAACTCGGCAATTAAAAACTTGTCATTTACGTAAAGCGGGGTGCCCTAAATCTTTTAGGGTTCAGAAAATCAATTATTTAGCTGTTTTTATTGTTTTTATGAAACATTTTAAAAGTTAGTTTTTCACGCTTCTCACTGAAGAGTAGGTCATCGCTTCTGGTGATGAAATTAGGGATGAAAGAAAACTTCATGACACATAATTGTAAATTACGTGAAATTAATTATATTAACTATCAGAGAAAAATGATTGAACCCAGGCACGATGACAGTTTCGAGTTTCGGAGGGTACAAAAGGTTACTACACAATATCTCTTGACAAATCTGATCCAACCTACTCTTTTTGACCTACTCTTTAGAAACGTACCTAGTGACGAAAAGTGAATTATTAATTGTTAAAACAAAAAGCCGTCGGCTTGTAAAATATTATTCATTAGGTATTAAAACTTTAGTAAAATGCAAAACTTTACCAAGTAACAATTTTATTTTGACAGAAGCTCTTCACATAAGATATTCATATTTTTTTGTTTTTATACAAAACATCAGTTTTTTGATCTTACACATTTTTTATTCATAATATCTCAATAAAACCTACCACATTTATGCTAAATTCTGTGCCGAATATTGTAATTACAAGCTTTAAGACATATTTTTGCACATATTCTATTAAATTCAAATGGCCTACTCTGTAAGATGACGTGACTAATTTCTAACCCGAAAAGTGACTAAAAGTGACTAACGTGCATTAATAATAGGAGCAACGGTCTTTTGAATTTAAAAAAATTTCAAAAATCGATTAATAAGACTTCAAAATAATTCATGTTAAATTCAAAATAATTCGAATGGATTAAACAAAAATGTTTAAAGTCTAAAAAATTTCACTGATTTCAGTAAAATTGACGTGAATTAGGAGAAATTTAAGGGAAATAAAAATAATTCAATGAAATACATAAACATTCATAGTGAATTAAAAAAAATCCATTTTAAATAAAAACAATTTTAAAAAATTACCTTTAACAGCTTTAATATGAATTATACAAGAACTAAACAAAAATTTTAATCCATTAAATTGAGTAGAATGGAGTCTATTTATTAAGACTCAAGTGAATTGAAAAGAAATAAAGAGAATTTCAAAAAATATTAAACAATTAAAAAGAATTCCTGAAAAATCAGGATAAATTAATCAGAATTTAGGGTGAATTCATTATTAATTGCAATAAATATTCCAAAATCTCTTAAAATCTTTGAAATAAATCTTGATAAATCGTCCTATATCTTCTTAAATTCTAAGAAATTCTTTACAAGCGCAAGAAAACTTTTTAATCTCTTAAGATCATTAAAATCCAGAGAAATTCCTTGACATTTTTTTAATATTTTAAAAACAGATTAGAATGTTTCAGCATGCATCCAAATATTTTAGATCTTTTTAAATGCCCTTAAATATTTTTAATCTTAAAAAATCCCTTTAAGTTATTCAAATTAATTAAAAACGTCTTGGAATCTCTCAAAATTCACTGATATATTTCAAATCCTTTGAAGTCTGTTAAAATCTTCAAAAACTTTTTAAAGATTTTGACAATGCTTTGGAATCTTTTAAAATACCGTTCAAAATTTTAAATACTTCTAAATCCAGTTAAATTACTGAGATCAAATGAAAATTCCCTGGGGTTTCTAAAAAATACCTAACATTTTTTTAATCCTTTAGAATTACTTCAAATTATAAAAATCTATTATAGATAACCTGAAATCCTTCCCATTTCTGGAAATACCTTTAAATCATTGAAATATGTTTGCAATGTCCTGAGATATTTAAAATCCTCACGAATCTTTGGAGATTGCTTCAAATTTTTAAAAGCGCTTAAAAATGTCTTGGGATTTTCAAAAATACCCTCAAATTTTTTTAATTCTTTGAAACTATCTCAAAATTTTTTCAAATAATTGAAAATTTCTTTGAATATTTTTAAATATCGTAAAATCTTTTTAAAATTATCAATCTCAGTTAATACCATGAAATATTTAGAATCTTACGAAATCCCTCCATTATTGCAAATACATTTTTTGGGATATTGAAATATTCGAAATTATTTCCTGAAATCCTGGAAAATTTATTAATATACCTTGAGAGCTTTTAAAATACACTAAAAACCTTGAAATCCTAAAAAATCTTTTAAAACCCCTTGAAATCTTTTTGAATGTCCTAAAACCGTGTCTATCCTATAAAATCGTTCCATATCTTCCGATATTTTAGTAAATTCTTTAAAACCCCATAAAAATTTAGCTAAATCAAATAAACCATACAAATCTTTAGAAATGCCTTGAAATATTTTAAAATACCCTAAAATATTTCATATCCTCTAAAATCTTTTTAAATCTATTGAAATCACTTGGAATGCCTTAAAAATTTGTGATGCTCTTAAAGATTTCTTGGAGGTTTTAAAATTTTCCTAAAATCTTTCAGATCCTTTGGAACGCTTTCAAATTATTTAAGCCTATTAAAAGTTCATTTGAATCTTTTACATGCTCTAAAATATTACCAATCCTCTATAATATTTTGAAATCCATTGAAAGCTTGTAAATATATTAAGAATGCCATAGCATTTTTAAAAAGACGCTACAATCATAAAAATTCTCTGAAATTCCTTCAAATAATTTAAATCGGTTATGAATTTTTGAAATTTTTTGAAATACCCTAAAATATATAAAACTGATTTAAGAAAGTTTCGAAATTTGTGTAGACCTGAATTCAACAGTGGTTAACCAATGGATTTATTTTTTGAGAGAAAAGTGTTAAAAGTGCTATTTTCTTTTAAAAAAGTAACTAAAAAGTAATTTCAGAAAAATGTATCATAGTAGGTACCAGGAGCCTACAAGCAAAATGTTCGTAGTCTATTAAGACGTTGATTTCCTGAAACATTTCCTGACACTTTCGTACCTACTTATCCCTCACTTTCACTAGTTTTTCACCCCTTACTTCCCCACCCCTCACTTCATCTACTTCCCCCATAATTTCCCCTACTTTTTCCCACAAGTTTGTCTTACTTCACCATCCCTCACTTTCCCTGATTTTTCCTCGCTTGCCTTACATCCCCACCACTTATTTCGCCTCTTTGCCACACTTCTCCTTTTTAACCCTTACGTCCACTACTTCCCCTCCCATCATTTTTAAAAGTGACTGTGACAGCCGTGATTAATCTTCACAGTAACTTGAAGTACTCCTTACAAAAATTCTCTGACTTTCGCATTTTTTCAAAATCCTTGACTTTTCCCTGGCCTTCCCTGAACAATACAATTCCCTCACTTTTCCCTTATTTTCAGCTCTTCCCTGATCTGGGGCGACCCTGTGACGAGTTCCGCCCAATTCAACATGCAACATTGATTGAACTCGGCAATTGAAAATTTGTCATTCACGCGAAGAGTAAAACAAAAATGTAGAACGGGAAAGATTTGAAGAAAGAAAAAGTGTTGTTGGTGGAAGAGAGGTTTGAAGCTGGGAGATTTTACCCTCGAGCAGCGGATAGGCACCTACAGCGATGGATGAGATGCTAACGAGGCAACGATCGAGTATTGCATCGATAGACCCTGCCAGCTCAGGCGTAAAATGGTTTTCCTTTAGTACTCAAACTGATAGACCTTTCCTGGTCCCAGAGCACGAGCTGCATGCTGATACAGTTTGGATTAAGGCGTATAGTCTAGCAGCTCGAATCCCTTCATTTCCTGGGCACACAAGAACATGGTCAGAACTATTTTCTTTTTTTCCCTATTTTTTTTCTATTTTTTCTATTCACATCGAGAGTGCTAGATCCTTAGTGTGAGCATTAGAGTGGGCACGTTAAATCGATTGAAAGGTTTAAGAGTAACGTACGGCGTTACTCTTCCCCTCCTACTAGCGCAATTCCATACTCACTCTCTTTTTACAAAGAAATACTCCTGAAAGATGTGCGGAAAAAGAGTGATGAGATCGATTCAGCTTCCTCTCTACTTCATTGATCGAGGTTGCATGTCCGAAGAAGAAAGATTAACTGGCATGTGCAGCTATATTCGCTTAACAGTGTGGGCTTATGAAAAAGAAGAGAGGAATGAAGAACAGTTTCAGATTAAGTCAGAAAGTGATTCAGTCGTTGCGAAAAGAGAGCCAAAGAAATTGCTGACATAAATTTATTTTGGACTTTATCTGCCTTCTAGATAATGCACACCTTAATAGAGTGTTAAATTGTACCAATGTATGAAGTCATTTGCAGGAGAAAGAATATTTATTAATCCTGAGAATTTAATCTTGAAGATATTTAGAGACATAAGAGCTCAAAATGCTCTCAAAAGAGGAGAAGTAGGGTGATTTCACACGAAAATAGGAAAATAATAGGGGAATAATTAATTTTTCTTAAAATTCACGGAGGTGTCACATTCCTAAAATTTTAGATCGAAATATGATCAAATAATTGAAATTTAGACAAAAAAGATGAATTTTCCACCAAAAAAGATAAATTTCAAATACAATTCTCAAGTGTTAAACTACAAAGTCAAATTTTCTATAAAATAATTGACTTTTAAACTTCAAAAGATTAATTTTCAACGATAAAGTTAACATCCAACAAAGAAAGAATTATTTTCAATCAAAAAAATTAATTTTTAATCAAACAGTTGCATTTAAAACTAAATAATTGATCGTTAAGCGAAAGAGACGAATTTTTAGCTAAAAGTTTAATTTTCAGTCAAGTATGAAATTTTTAAGTCAAGAGAGAGAATGAAATTTAACTTAACTGTTGAGTTTTTCACAAAGCAGTTAAGTTCTCAACTCGAAAATATGGACTTTTAACAAAAAAGTTCATTTTCAACCAAATATTTGTAGTTTCTATCAAATTTGTAAATTTTTAAGCCAAAAATAATTTTCAATCAAGAAGATTAATTTTGTAACAAACAATCGTTTCTTCACCACAATATATGGCTTCTCAACTGAAAGAGATTAACATTTAATCGAAAAAGGAATAGTTGAATTTTCAGTTAAAAAAATTAATTTTCAATTCAAAAAATATTCTTATAAAAAATAAAAATCGGTTAAATTTGACCAAAAAAGACAAATTTTCAACAAAGTAGTTGAATTTTCAGACATAACGTACATTTTATCAAACAAGCAGTGGCTTTTTCAACCAAAACAGATGAATTTTTGACCCAAAAAGCAGACTTTTCTACAAAACAAAATATAGATTTTCTACAAAAAAAAATCATTTTTAACAAAATAGTTTAATGCTCAACAAAAAAAGGTAAACTTTTAACTAAGGAAAGAATAAGTTTTATTTTTAGTTGAAAGAATTAATTTAAAAAACAAAAACAAACAAATTTCAACGTAACTATTGGATTTTTAATCTAACGAGATAAATTTTTTAACCAATAGAAAAATTTGCAGGTTAGAAATATTTCGTAATCAAAAAAGAAAAAAAATGAAATTGTGGAATTTTTGAGTTAAAACGGTAATTTTTTTATGAAACAGATTAGTTTTTAAACCAAAAACATGAATTTTCAACAAATAATTTTCATCAAAAAATCGAATTTTCAACAAAATAATCAAATTATCAGCCAAAAGAGATAATTTTGTACCAAAAATATATATTTAAATAGACGGATCTTCAAAAAAAAGGAATTTCCTACCAACAAGG
>JAUELO010000136.1:2678427-2695006 GCA_032357855.1 Amphibolips quercusostensackenii
TTCTTTAACCCCGACGGGACACCAATTAGAAAATTTATGTATCCCTGCTTCAGCTCCTAGTGTTTGAAAATTTACTGCACGCCTAGAAGGAATTTAAAAAATGATTTGTTGACTTAATTTTGCGCCAAATCGAAATGGTCTCACTTTTTTTAACTATGTCGTTGGGACGCGGGCCGCGGCCTGCTTAAATCGATACCATACAATTTGGCACTCGCTACTCCATAAGATTAAGTGTATGTAATCACCGGTCAGTGACTCCCAAGAGATAACCATGGCAACGAGGCAAGAGAAGAAGGCTCGATAACACGATTCTCCAACATAACAAAGAGCACACTTCCAGGTCGTATTCTACGTCCAGTTCACGTATTTTACGTACATACATTACGTACACGTTTCGCGAATACCACGACTATGGCAATATGTTCGTGGCATGCCGAGCCATGCAGAAAGGGGTAAAATGAGGACGGGGCAGCTGGAAAGGGCAAGGATCGCGATTCTATGGTGGTGCCTCTGACAATGGTTCGCGTAAAACAGGTAGGACGGGACAAAATTCGCCGTTGATACGCGCCAGAAGCAAATTTATGGGGACTACGAAGCTATAAGAATAAAGGGTCTCTTCGCGTTTACGGCTCTGCATCGGTGTACTTCCTTCCGATTTACATAACGGGCTCCCGCTAACCATACCACACCATCCTTCGCCACTGCCGTCATGTCAACGATTCACGGCGTTACCGCAAACAACGCATTATCGCCTTTTACCAACATTTACTGTCATTAAAATGCATGTAAAGTTCTCTTTAAAATACGGAAAGTACCTCTTGGATGTACTAGGCGGCACCTGAAAAACGATATCACTTTTGGTTCTCGAAAAAGAATGTCTCTCAGATAAAGTTCTTTTTTCCAGTCGGGATCTAATTTGAATGTAAAAGTTTTGGATCAGATGTACTGTTTGTAATCATTTTAGATGATAATCTTTAAATTCATACATTCAAATTTTTCGACATTAAAGCTCCTATGTTTCCGCTCACATATTGCATGCTTTTGTCTCTATTTTTTTTCTACCACCCAGGTTGACTGTTTATCATTCTACGTCAGTTTAAAATCTTACAAAATTATATTTCCACCTAAAGTTGTTTTAGTTGGATAGAAATTCTTTAGTTCGAATTGGAATATCAAATTATCATCATGTTAGATCGACAAAATTATAATTTTTATCACCTCCACTCCTCTTACTTTCCTAACTTTCCATACCCCATCTCAATTCCTCTACTTCCCAACGATTTCCCATCCTCGACTACATACAAAATTGAACTATTCCACAGAAGAAATTTCAATTGCAAATCGTTAAAACTAGAAAATTTAAAATCGTGAAGGTTTAAAATTGAATTATTTCAAAAAAACAAACAAACATAAAAAATTGCATGCCTTCAAAATGTAAATCTTAAAAATAGAGTAATTGGTATCTATATTTTCACAAATCAAAAATTTGAAAGATTTAGAATTAAAAACTTGTCTTTTGGCTTTAAAAATCATTAAAATTTAGGCATTTTTATTCATAAATCTTTGAAATTAATAAGTTCAGAACATTAAATTGTGAATATTTAAATTTAAAACGTTTTTAATTTTCAAAACTTACAAGTGAAAATTGTGCAATTTTTAAGTTTCTCCATTCAAAATTCTGCAATTCTCATGCTTCACATTCAAAATTCTTGTAAGTTTAAGAATTAGGAATTCAAAACTTATCTATTGTTTTTCAATATCATCAAAATTGAAGAATTTTTATGTACACATCTTCAAATATGAAAAGTTTTATATTGTAAATCTTCAAAATAGAACTAATCTAAAAAAAACTTCAAACAATCGCTATGTCTAGTTGTCCCGCAAAATTGGAGGTATTTGCAATTAAAACTTCTGCCATTTTTTATTTATATTTGGAATTTCTCCAAGTTGGATGATTTATAATTAGTAACTTGACTTTTGATCCTTAAAATTTTCAAATTGTCAAAACTTTAAGCACTTTAAGTACCAGTCATTTTCCACTTTTCTTTTCAATAATAATTTTTTTCTAAAAATATCTTAGTAAAATTATTCTATCAAAGCACATTTCAGTAAAAAAAAATGTCTTCTTACGCACTTGTCTCAACATACAAATATAAAATAAAGAGTTGCTAAGCATTATAAACACTATTTTTTACATATTTTAAATTCACGGATATCACTTAATATGGATCATAAATGCTCCATATTAATTTATTATACAATAAAATGTTATCTATTCTGCATATATTTTTCAACGATTGAAAAATATTATACTTTGTTTGTCACGCGACATTCAGCAACGTCTAAAATTCATAGTCATGACAAATGCGTTCCTTGATGTCTTAGTTTTATATTATCATACTATCTTGGGTTATTAGTACAAAAAAATATATATTTTGGACTAGAATGTTCCAAAATTACAATGAGAGAAATACAATTTCTTTCAAATTATTCCCATAAAGTGTAATTTTAGCTTTTGATGAGAACTTCAAGAACTTAAGTCCTATATGAGGCAGCAGTTGCTGAACTTTAAAGTTGTCAAACGGGCGGAAACCAGATTGGCGGGACTTTGTCCTCTTCTCCAAGAAGGTTTCCCGTAATAACAAGGACCCCCTACATAATTATTTTCTACTTCATGGACCACCGTAACCTCAACCGTAAACTCATGTTACTTTCCTACTTAACTTGCTCTCTCGGTTTTTGTGCAGAAAGTAGGGCACAAAAGGGAACGTGAAAAATAAAAATGTAGGATTTAGATGGGTAATCTCTATTTAGGTCACTTTTGCTTCCCCATGTGATTTCTTTGCGAGTATTTACTGAATTGTTTTAGAATTTAGCAAACTTATTCTTTGTAATAACATTAAAAAAAAACGCAAGAGCGATAGAGATTATTTTACCCAAAAAATATATTAAATAAGCGGTAAAACCGTGGAAAATTACTTTTTCCTTTTCTTCGCCAACAAGTTGTTACGTTTGGGAAGGATTTTCGAAACAGAGGTTTTAAAAAAGGATTATCACACTTACAAACCAGAGAATTTCTTCAAATCTCTTAAATTTCTCTTGAAATTATTTTAGTTCTCTGAAATCCCTTGAAATATTTTTAAATACTCTGAAAGCCTTCAAACCCTATAAAAGCCTTCCAAATTCCTGAAATCAGTTAAAATTCTCTAAAGCCCCTCGAAATCTTTTGAAATTCTGATTTTTGAGATAGCGGATATTTTATTTTTGGCCATCTAGCTAAGGTAACATCCATTAATTACATGAGGATAATTCTTGACATTCTTGACCCCTCCCCCATATTTTAAGCATTCGTAAGATTATTGTGACCACCCGCCCTCCTTATTAGGACAGATTCCATATTTTTTGGCAATATATCGACAATATATCAGCTATTTTCAATGTGAATGAGACTTCAAAAAATTTTCATTGATTTGAAAGTATTTTAACAAATTTTAAGGGATTTTAAGATATGAAAAAGGACTAAAAATTATTTTTAAAAATTACAAAAATTTTACGGAACTTAACGATATTTTTAAAGTTTTTTAGGGATTTCAAAATATTATAGAGATTGAATTGGTTTGCAATTGCGGATTGACGGATTTCAAAAGATTTTAAGGGAATTCAAGTGATTTTAAGAGATTTAAAAATATTTCCCAGGAGATTTTAATGGGATTCTAAAGATTTAAAGGGATTTCCAGTGAGTTTAATCGCTGAAAAAGGATTTGAAGAGATTATGTATTATATCAATGGAATTCTAAGAATTTCAAGGAATTTTCACAAGATTAAAAAAAATTAGGGAATGTTGAAAATTTTCAAAATAATTTACGGGATTTCAAAGAAAGTAAAGATTTCTATGGATTCCATGAGATTGAATGTTCGTAATGACCTTTATGTATAATCGTATTGAAAATAATTCTAATAACCAATACAGGTTTTAGTTAGCATATTTTTTAAACATAATTAGAAAGAGGTAGCTTAAGTAATAAATAGCAGAATATTGTCTTTCTGCGAAAAATGCGTAACTGCTTTACCAGGATGTCAGTAAATGAAATAAATTAAAGTAATTTTAATAAATAAAGTTTTAATGTAAAAAAAAATTTCAAACATTATAAATGACCATAACTTTCTTTAGGCTTCAATAAAATAAATCAACATTTCAGGTCAATCAATTCGTTTCAAGACAAGAAATTTTTTATATTTTCGCATCAACTTTGAATTATTTTCAATGAACAAAGTTTTAATATGAAACCAAATTTTTTAATTAGGGAAAATTTAATTAAACGAATTACAATTTTTTAAATTAATATTATTATTAAGGGCGGTTTAAAGGTTCAAAAACAGAACTCAACTTCTCTTCAAATTATTAAGCAGACTATAAAATATTTATTGAATATTTCTAAAGTTATTCTAGGACTTTTTTTATAAGAGATTATGTTAAGACGTAGGAAAGAAACAAAACAGCTTTCTGATGAATAGCTTTTAAAATTTTAAGGGTAGTTCCCTATTACCAGCACACATTTTACATTTGGAAATGTATTTTTTAATAATTCAAGGAAGGTGGTTTTTTTCTCGTTTCAGGTATTATTCTGAATAGAATTAGCGTAACATTATTTTCAGTGATACCCACCATCATGTTATTGTCATACTTGAAGCTTTTAAGTAAGTGGTTTTCACCAACAAAAAATATTTACCTTTGTTAGCATTTGAAGGCTTTGGACCACGAATAAAAATTTTTTTTCAATTTATAAAAAATGCTACAATTAATTTTACACTAAATGAAAAAAAAGGACAGGGAAGGGTGAGAAAACAATAAAAATTTATATATTTTTGGGCCACCCTACTATGCAGTGATAGAATTCAACAATTTTCTAATTTCATTACCATTACGTTATACATGCACATACTAGTCAAAATCTAATCTATTTGAGCGGAATTCTCTTCGAAAAAACAAATAAAATCCAATTCCACTTAATCTCCCATCGACCAATGAATCGGATGACAAGAAGAATGAACTGACGGTTTCGACAATCAATGACCGAATGTTGTAAAATTAGTTAGAAAGATTCGATTTTTCCAAAGTCACACTCAATCAAAGCTCCCCTGATGGTTTGAAGAGGCGAACTCAAATCAAAAGTAGTGCGTGGAGAAGAATTCAGGTGGATGAAGCTGTTGGAGGCTGAGCATAGAAAGCAATGACAGTGGCGAGCAGTCGAGGGAAACGAGGGTGGGAAAGTCCAGGGCAGATTGTTAGTGGACATTCAGAACTTCCCACTCGTGGGTATTGCTTCCGTTTCGAAGTTTTCACGATGTTTTCAAGCGTTTCGTTCGAAATCCCCAGCCCAGTTTCCTTTCCCTATAGATATCTTTTTACTCCTTTCTTCGAATTCTTCTCTTCACCGGCACCGATCCAATAACCAGCGTCGGGGTCCCTGACCCACGACGTCCACCACTGTAGTGATTCGTTCGACATTTCTCTAAACTTTTTTCTTTTTTTTTATCTCGCCTATCTATTTTTCCTCTCTTCTCAGACGAGAAGTATTCTCTCGAATTAGGGAAATTTTAAAAAAATTAGGGATTGATGATTCGGAGAAAAATGTCATCCGTTAGGGCTTATTGCTCTGACACTCAAGGAAACATGTTTATAATCCAGATCAAGAAGCAAACTTTGTGTTTTGAACAGTTACCAGAACTTCAAAATTGTAGAACATTTAATTTTTAAATGTTTAAAGTTAAGGCATTTTCAACTTTGAAAATTCACAATTAACAATTGCGCAATTTTTAAGTTTTACAATTCAAAATTCTGTAATTTTGATGCTTGACATTCAAAATTTCTTCAAGTTGGAAGATTTAGAATGAAAACTTGTCTTATAACTTTAAAAATCATAAAAACTACAAAATGTTTATTTTTAGGTCTTAAAAATTTAAGAGCTTTTAATTGAAGCTCTTCAAAATAGAACTATTTCAAAAAAAGTTTTCAATAATGTATGTCTAGTCCTAAAAAATTAAAAATTAAAAAAATAATAATAATCTGCGAATTCTACTTTTTCTACTATGTCGATGAGACAGTTTATTAGTATAAGACAGTTTGATTGACAAAATATTGACTTCAACATCAAAAGTTATTCCCCCAGCATGCAAATGTTTTATCATTAATTTTCAAGTTATTAATTTTGCACTTTAGATTAAAATGATTGAATTTTAGAAACCGTTATGCACAATCTGAAAATTAATCATTTTAAATCAATTTTTTGAAGTTCCTAATTCAAGAACACTTCACTTTCGAGCAAAGCTTAGAATTGTTTCATTAACGCTACAAGTTTTAATTCATTAATTTTAAAACTTTCCCATTAGGAAGCATATAATTTGCAAAGCTTTTAGAATAATTAAACTTTAAAGGTTCACAACATTTAAAATTCTTAAATTTTGAAGCGTGAAAATGGCAGGGATTGTTTTTGAGAAAATCAATTTTTTACGAAAAATATCTAATAATTTTGAAGATCATTTAATACTACGTTATATAGAACTTATTAATAATGTGTTTATTATTTTTCTAATTTCTATAATTTTATTTTTAAATTATAGTTTCGAATGCGCAATTCTAAAACAGTTTAATTCTTGCATATTTGAAACTAAAGTTTTTTTGCTTCAAAAGCTTAAATTCAAAAATATTTGATACGAAATTTCTTAATTGCACTATTTTAAATCTTGGAATATAGTAAAATTTTGTATTAAAAGCCTTGATATTCAGTCAGTTTCAATTTTAGTAATATACAATGTGAATATTCTAAATTGCCTGGATTCAATTTAAAACGTACGAAGTTGTATTCTTTATTAAAATTATTCTTTCTCAGATTTTTTTTTATTTTTATTTTTTATTTTTATTTTAAATCAGTGAACGAAAAAGCCCTTTGGTACATACAAACTTATTAACTAAAAATATAATTTAAGTCTAGGTAAGAATAATTCGAAAGGCATATGCCGCCGCGGTTATAAATCGTGTTACGCACCAAGATTTTTATTATTTCTCTCAATTTTTAGTTTTTAATTTAATATCTTAAAAATTTTTTAATTTTTAGTTGAAGTTTTTAAAAAATAATTCATTTGAAATTGAATATTTGATTGTAAAATTTCAAGCATAACTAACAATTCTAAATGTGTGCTATTTAAAATAAAAATAGATAACAAATAAACTGTCTGCAATTCATATCTCAGTTCAATTTCCTCAATTAATATATCAATTAGATACCTCAAGTAATTATTTTAACTGAAAATTCAATTATTTCATTATTGGGTTTTAGTTAAAAATTCAACGATTTAATTGCAAATTTATGGATTTGGTTGTGAATTCGGCATTTTACTAGTTGAAGATCCACCTCTTTGTTTACAAATTAATTATTTTCTAGAAAATTCATACCTTCGGGTTGAAAATTTAATTTTTTTGGAGACAATTGTTCATTTCGGCTTCAAAATTTAACTGTGTTGTTGAAAATTCGTCCTTTTAGAATTAAAATCAAACTTTCTTTTAAAAAATTCGTCTTTTTAGCTTGAAAATTTAACTATTTGGTAGAAAATGCAACAGTTCCTGGTTGAAGTTTACTTTTTTTTGTCTAAAAATTCGACCATTTGGTGAAAAAAATTTTTTTTAAGGTCGAAATTTCCACTGTTTAGTTCAAAATTCAACTTTTTTTATATTCAAGTATTTTGTTAAAAATTTCAATATTTTATTGGAAATTCAAGTATTATGTAAAAAAATCAATTATTTCGTTGAAAGTTTAATTGATTTGTTTGAAATTTAATTTTGTTTTTCAGACTGATTTTTTAATAAAAAATTCATCCTTTTAAAAAATACTTTTAAAAATCTTTTTTTTTTTTTGATAAAAAATTTGTCCTTTTTGTTTAAAAATTCGACCATTTGGTTAGAAAATTATATTTTTAGGTTGAAATTTCTACTGTTTGGTTAAAAATTTAACTATTTTGTTGGATATTTAAGTTTTTTGTTAAAAATTTAACTATTTTATTGGAAATTCAAGTATTTTGTAAAAAAATTCAACTATTTTGTTGAAAGTTTAATTATTTTGCTTAAAATTAAACTTTTTTTTCAAATTGGTCTTTTTTTACAAAAAATTCGTCTTTTAAAAAAATCCTTTCCTGAATACAAAATTTGTCGTTTTATATTGAAAATTCAACTATTTGGTTAAAAATGTAACTGTTTCTCGTTAAAGTTTAATTTTTTTTGTCAGAAAGTTCTACCATTTGGTTGGAAACATATATTTGTACGTTGAAAATTGCACTATTTAGTTAAAAATTTGTTCCTTTTGCTTCAAAATCCAACTATTTTGTTGAAAATGCAATGATGTCGCTTAAAATTTTAAGCGTTTCATATTGAATTAAATATGTTTATAGAATAATATTATTTAAAAGAATTTATTTCCCTATTTCTGTGATTGTTTCGAGATTGTCTCGAGAGTTCAAATGAAATCAAACAAAAAATTTTGACCTAAAGAGGTTGAGGTTAAAGAGAATGGTGATCGTATTTGCGATATCACGAGTCGAAAAGATTTCCAATACATGTGCATTAAATTCAGTTAACTTTTTCTAAGATGGCAAGGTGCATTAACGAATGCAAAGTCAAATAGTAAAAAAATTAAGCTAATTCTGATAATTGTGTAATTTTCAGTGTAAAAATTTTGTTCCTGGTGTTTCCTATTTATTATGACAGTTGGGAATTAATCATTTAAGCTTGTAGTATTTGCATTGGCTAACCAGTTAGGAAAACTCCGCACAGGAACAATTTTTTGAAAACACAATAATTACCTACCTGAATAAACCTAAATTTAATTATTGCCATGCGTATTGAACATATAAGAACATATAAGATGTTGATTCAAGTATTTCTTATAACTTTATTGCAGTTTACATTATATTAAATTTTAAATCGTGTGTTTCATTTATGCGCGCTATATTACCCGCTACTTCCCTACAGATATTTCAGCTAAGATGATTCCTACTAGCTCTTCCCTGATTTGTTTGTAGGGTGCACCCTTTGCATTACATCATCTAATAACGCGTCATATTCTCACATGAGAGGCATAGACTTGTCATTTATTCTTATTTTGACCCTCGTGTATTGCTAGTGTTTGTAGCTTGTTATTTCACACCTTAATCTTTTCTTAGATGAACACTTTTTTCTTTTGATAGCCAAAGAATGAACCTTTTGCGAAACGATTCTCATCAGTTCATAAAATATTTATTTAGGTCCTTTCTAGCTGCAGTTCCACATTGACTTCCATTACTCTGGAAATAAAATGTGTGTTAAGAGGCAACTTAAAGTTTATCTTAAAACGATCCACTGTGCTGCTATATTGTAACAATAACAGTTTTAAGAACATGCCCATGTCTCCAAGGAACAGTATTTTCCAGCAAATGGTTTCTTTCCCGCGGCTGGACGAAGGAAAGTTCAAGAGTTGCCGGATCGATAATGTCGCTTCGCTAGTCGCGTCATTTACACGTGCAATATGTTCGCTTTGCAGCAAACATCACGTTAAAGGCTCGTTAAATTTTTTAGGTGAAGATAGAGAAAACATTGGGAATTAAAGGAAGAATAAGGAAGTTTTAATCTTTATTTCCTTTACACGGACAAAAATGGATGTTCATACTTAACATCTAGATATTTTGGGTTATCAGATGAAATTTTCAACTGCAGAAAAACGATCTAGATGTTAAAAGTTCATTTCTGTGGATATTAAAAGATATATGGAAGTATGCAGTGCAGAGTTTTATAACTTCAGAGGCTTTTCTGAAGAGGGAACAACACTTTTATCAATTAGTTTCAGTCTAACATCTCGAAAATCTCAGTTTAATATAAAAATATTTTGACGCCTAGCATTTTAAATGATAGCAGATGCTAATGTTTCGCTGTACTATCTTATACTTCAAACATCTAAGTCTGAACCTCTATTTTTCTCCGGGCAACAATATTGGCTTAAAAGCCACTAATGTCCCCTCAAAAGAAGACCCTAATAAAAGGAAATGTTACCGCGTGAACGGTGGTAGCACCCCTGCAGTGCTTGTGGTCGTTCCTTTGAGATGTAATTGACTTCGTCCTGTAAATTGCCTCTGGCCTAACAACCGTTATCGCTAAGGACAGCAATACTAATAAGCAAACAGGTATTGATGAGCTTGCAGAGCCTATGCTATTTATCAGCAAGTATAAGAGAGTTTACTTACTATTAGAGCGTAACCGAAAAACATCATTTTCAAAATTCCCTGATTTTTTTCTGACTCAATGTTTCTTTACAGAAAGCATCTGTCTGAAGACTAATGAGTAGTTTAAAATAAAAAATTTGGCAAAATTCTATTTTTATACAATAACTTCTCATACAATAGACATTTTTTGTTGAATAAATAAGGGAAACCAGGCAGTACGTCTTGGATGCCAGATTACCAGTACTAACTTAATAATGGGAAAAAGTGTGGTATAAATTTCAGATGTTTGCTACAACTTTCCTAGGTATTGCCAGTAGTTGAAGTCGAGGCAAAATCCAAAAAATTCTTGAATTTTAATTTGTTACTTTTCACGTGGTACGTTTTTTTCAAAAAATCGAAAGTATCTCTATTAGGTGTCATTAAACGTGGAATTTCATAATCTTTCCAAGCTTCTAAAAAACCTTCGTGCTTTTCTTTTGAATGAGCTATGACGTTTCAAAGTCAGCAGTTACTTTTAGTAGCGCTCGCACTGACCGTGTACGTAATTTCCGACGGAAGTTCATGCCAATAAGCTTATTTTTAATCATAGAGTATAAATTGTTGTAAATTAACATTCTTCTATCAAACTGAACATTATCTGTCTAGGAAATCCTCTTTTGGCAAGTCGGTCTACGTAGCTGCAACGCAAAATCTGAAAAGACGAGAATGGAGAAAAGTGAGAAAAGCTCTTTGCTGCTCGCGTAGACGCTTTGCGATAAACGAATTTATGTCGACGTAAGATTTACGTCCTCTGCACTTTTACTAGCGTCGAGATACACTTTCAATGACGCGTATATGCCAGGGCCCAGCACATTCCATTGACTTCCTTGAGACAAAAGAAAACGTTTTGTTTCCATAGAGTATTGTTATGTTTTCAGTTCTTCACTACTGTTTCAACGAATGCCGCTTCTTTTAGTTGTTAACCTACTTTCGCGTAGAAAAAGAGACTGCCAGTTTTCTGTATTAAAATCAGGTAGGAAATGGTATTAAAAACGTGAGTAATAGCGACTAGTTGCCCGAGTATAAATATAATAGAAACAAAATTTTAAGATCATACTTATTTTTAATTTATTCAAATTGGTTTAAGAGATTTAAATTGAAAAAAAAGGAAATCAGTAACCTAATTTTTTCATTTCAATGAGATAGCGAAAATATTTTTGTATTTAAATTTACGAGGTGTTTTCTATCTTCAAAAAAAATATCATAACAAAATGGTTTGAAAAAATTGCACTCATTCTTGTTATAAACCTGATTGGCTTTTGAATAAGTCGAAATTGCACCATTTATTTCCTTTAAAATTTGAAAACGAAATCCGCTTTCAACCTACAATTTGTTTACAACTATCAATTTAATTTCTGATTGTTATGGTGGCGAAATATTCCATTCCTCTTGTAAATACAAATCATAATTGACTTACTTTGATAAAAGAATAAAACTCTCTTTCATGAAGTAAATGAAATTATTCATCGCCAGTAATTCTTGAACACCCTTTCAAATGTTTCTAAACATTTTATGAAATTTGAAAACATTTCAGAAGATATATTTGAGTTCTGAAAAGTTATTAGAATGTCAAAATTTTCGGATTATTATAAGATATTTTGAATTATTTTATGTTATTTCAATAGATTTTGAGAAATTTCCAGGAATTTCATAAAAATTTTAGTGATTTTAGACCAATTTAAGGAATAATAAGGCATGCTATGAAATTTTAGGTATCAAAAAAAATTTTTAGCGATTTCAAATAGTTTCTAGAGAATTTAAAGAACTTTATTTTAATTAGAAAATTTAAAGAATATTTTTAAGAGTTTTCAAGAATATCTATTAATTTTAATTAATATAATAAAGTTTTACGGGATTTTCAGCTATTCTAAAATATTTAAAGCGTTTTCAATTAGTTTCAAAATACTTTATAGCATATTACAAAATTTTAAATGTTTCAATGCGGATTTCAAAGAATTTTTAGAAATTGCAAAATATTTTGAAAGAATTTTACACTATTTCAAAATGTTGAGATTGTCAGTAACTTTAGAACCTTACAAAAGGTACTAAAAAAGTCTCACTTTATTTTTCTCGAAGTTTGAGTAATGAATAATTCATGTCCCAAATGATTTTTAAAACAGTTCTGCAGTAGGAAAATGTTGTTGGGACAAAATTACCAGAAAAGTTCCACTTAACTTCTATTTTAAATTCTTACAAGTGTTTATAAGATTTATGTACCAGAAAATCCTGCTGAATCAGAAAGAGTTTAAAACTTTTTTGGTATTTTAGTTCTACTGCAGCAGGATTTTTTTGCAATATAAATTTTATGAGACGGGTTCCCCCGGCATCTAGGAGGATAAAACTTTTCTGTCATTTACTTGATATTAGAATCTACAAAATTTAAGTTTAAGATTTTAAACAAGAAACTTGGAACACATTTTAGTTTTTCTTCCATTTTTGATTTTTAGAGTTAGTGATAACAACTGCTTTCCTCGGCAGCTAGGAGGATGAAACCTTTTTTGTAAATATAAACCATCAAAATCTAAAAAATTCATGCTCTAGATATTATGTAAAAAACATGAAATACATTTTAGATTTTTTTGCGATTTTGAAATATAGGTGTTGAAAACGACTTGCTTTTACCAGCATTAAGAGAGATAAAACTTCTTTTACAATTATTTATCACACTAATCTACCAAATTCATGAGCCAAACTTCAGGTAAGGAGCTTGAAACGTATTTTTGATTTTTGTTCGATTTTTCGAACTTTAGAGATTGACATCGAATGCTTTGTTCGGCAACTAAATGAATGACACTTTTTTGCAATATTGATCATCAAAATCTATGAAATTTATGCTTCAGATTTTAGGTAAGGATATCTTTTACTTTTCATTTCACATAATCGTTGCAAACTTCAATTTCATAAAATTTCAAAAGAAAGTGATTAGGACTTTTCCAGTAGTTAGTACTATATGCGAATTAAAATTTGTAAAAATTTAAAAATAAAATCATGTAAAACTTTTTTAGCTCTGCCCAACGAGGTCCTAATGAAACCAGCCATAGTTAACATTTTGTGGTATTTGGTGTTGTTTTTAGTTAATTTGGGAATCCAGCTACTAAATACGCTTAAAATTCGATAACTCTGTCAAACTTTAACCAATTTTAATGAAGAAGAAAACCAGTAAGAGTTGAAAAAATCGAGAACAAATGAGGCAATTTCTCAGATCGCACGACCACGGTTGCGTCATAATTTTATATTTCTGTTTCAACTTGTTTCAAGTTATATAAAACGCAAGATATTTCACACAAACAACCTTAAGCTTGATGCGAGTTCCCCAGAGTACGAAACACGTCTGTCACAGAAAAATTGTACGCCCCAATCATCCCTCACCTAATCAAAAAGTGGAAAATTAGTATGTAAGTATGGCCGTGCGGTCTATCAGACTGCACCATGCTTCTGATATGTGGGTCCTTCCCCAAAATGGTGTAAAATATTATAAATAATAAAATTTTATAAAATCTAGCAATTTCTTACTTATTTCGATGTCTCTGCATACACTTGTACAAGTTAGATAACAAAAATTATTTTACTTACTTAATTATATATAAATATATAAAACGTTTTGTGAGACCTCAGGTCGACGTTAGTGCGAAAATGAAATCATTCCCAGTTAAAGCTTAAACATATTTTATTTTACTTATCTATTCAGCGTAAGTATAAAAGGACTCTCAGTATTATATTTCCCTTCGCGGAGCAAGTCAAGGCAAAATTAGCCACCCGCGAGATTACCTTTAATGAAGCACTTTCAGCTACACTTCTTTGAAGGCACTTCCTCAAAATAAAGAAAGAGCATCCGAGAGCTATAAAAAGTGAAGAAGAGAGCGTTTTTCGAAAGCAGAATTTAAAGTGACTGATAACAAAGGCCCTTTTCTGAAATGCGGTTCTTAATTGGGGAAGTAACACGCGAAACGGCGGAAAAGCCGAGCACGTAATAGAAGAACGCTGACTACAACAGAGGTGGGAAGAGCAGCACAGATTCAAACACATAAAACTAAACCGCGGTCGAACAACGCGCTGCTTCCAAACGATGTGTAAGGACAACGCGTTGCTGGCTAAAAGGCAAGAAAGGGTGAGTGATAAAGTCGGAAAAAGAGAGAAAGAGAGAGGAAGAGAGGAGAGAGAATTCGAGTAAACAAAAAGAAGCCTTACGAGAAAGCTTCATTAAGCAGACGCCAGAGGGCTACCAGAGGATGAAACTTGGAAAAGAAAAGGGCGAAAAGAGGGCTTGGCATAAACTGTCCCCTTTGTGCAGGAAATTGCGTTTTAATTCCCGCATTCAGGACCCTTGCTACAAGACTGCCGTCTAGTTTATACAAGACTTTCATGCATTTTGCATGCCGAACCAATGTACCCAGATAAAGATTTAACACTTCAAGAGCTTTATCTATATCCGATGAGTAATTATTTGCACTGAGAAAAAAAATCATTTCAAATCAAGGAATACGGGTTAGGACGGGTCGAAAATAGTTATTTATTGACCAAGTATATTACCACACAGAAAAATTGTCAAAACTTCCTCAAAGAACGGGGAAACAGGGTAATATTTCACGAAAATAGGGCAATAATAGGGAAATAAATTCTTATGAATAAAATTATGTAGATAATATTTTCATTTTCCACCAGAAAAGACTTTCTACCGAAAGAGACGAATTTCCAAGACAAAGAAAAAAAAATTTCCAACAAAAAGTGTTTATTTCAAACCAAACAGTTAAATTAACACCCAAATAGTAGAATTTTGAAGCAAACAAGACAAACTTAAAAGATTATTTTTCAATTCAGAGCGACACATTTTAAACAAAACAGTTTAATTTTTGACTAAAAAATATGTCTTCAATAAAACATTTAAATTTTCAACCTATGAAGATTCATATTTAACCAAATAGTCAAATTTACAAATAAAAAATATTAAAATTCAATCAGCTAGGTTCCGTTTCCAACCAAATAGTTGAATTTTCAAGAAAAAAGTTTATTTGAAACCAAGAAAAATGAAATTACTACAAAAAAGATCAATTTTAAATCCAAAAGCAAGAACTTTCATGAAAAAGTTGAGTTTTCGGCCAAGAAGATTAATGTTCTACCAAAAGGTGAATTTTTATTGAAAATACACGAATTTACAACGAAATAGTTCAGTTTTTAACTGAAAAAGATTAATTTTTCACATTTCATTTTTTCCACATTTCAGATTTTTTAAATTCAGTTAAAAATATTACTTTTCAACAAAAAAGAAACGAATACTACACCAGTTGAATTCAACGAAAAAGAGGAATGTTCAACAAAATATTTGAATTATCAAACAAACAACAAATAAATTTTGAACGAATAAGTTCAGTTTTCAACCTAAAAAGTTAGACTTTTTAGAAAACAGTTGACTTTCAAACAAAAAAATGAATTTTCAACTAGAAATTAATTTCAAATAAGGAACAAGAATTTTTATTCAAAAAGATAAGTTTTCAATCGAAAACTAAATCGTTAACTTTTTAGTTATAAAAATTAATTTTTAATGGAAAAAAACAAATTTTAAAGAAAATAAATTAATTTTCAACCCAAAAATATGGTGCTTTAACAAAAAAGTTAATTTTTTACTGAATAGATAAATTTTCGATTAAATTACTTATTTTCTAACAACATTGTTCAATTTTCAACCCAATAATTTAATTTTTTGTGAAACGGTCAAATTTTCTACAAGGCAGTTGAATTTTCAAGCAAAAAATATGAATTCTCAACAAAAGATGTAATAGTTTGTATTTTAACCAAAGAAGATTTTAATTTGAAATCTAAAACAGTTGATTTCAATAAAAATGGTAAATTTTCAACAAAAAAGTCGAATCCTGAAACAGAACAGATTAATTTTTAAGTAAACCATTAAATTTTTAACCAAAAAGGGTGGATTTCTAACAAAAAAGAAAAATTTTGAACAAAAAAAGACAAACTTTAACAAAAAATTATTTTTAAAAAAAATTGAATAATTACATTTTCAATTGAAAAAAATTAATTTAGCACAAAGAAAAAACGCAATTAAAAAAATAGTAAGGTTTTCAACAAGAGGTGAATTTTTACCCAAAATGATACATTTTAGAAAATAACTTCAACATTTAAACAATTAATTAAATTTTCAACTAAAAAAATACAGTTTTTCAACCAAAAGTTCGAATGAAACCAAAAATATAGTAGTAGAATTTTTAACTTTCTTACTGGGTTCTATTAATTAAGTGTGCGAAACTTTATGCGAAAACCGGAGATAAAGGAGAAGTGTCTT
>JAUELO010000136.1:2739616-2749639 GCA_032357855.1 Amphibolips quercusostensackenii
AAATTGATGTAGGTCAAAAAAAAGATGTGTTGATTCGAGATGAATCGATTGACCTATAATATTGATTAATTTTATTAGGGAGCAAGAAATCCTTGGTAATGCATAATATTCAAAAATACGTTTTTTTATACCAAAACTTTTTATATTAACATAATACTAAATTGATTCAAAAAGAATAAATATTCTTCGGTTCGAGATGAATCGTTTGACATATGATGTTCACAGATTTTTTCAAAACGTAAGGACGTTATGGTCATTTATATTAAATAAAGAATCGATTTTATTATAAAAATTTTATTATTCTTATAATTTAAAGTTAACGTGAGTTAAAGAAAAGATGTGTTGATTCAAGATAAATCGATTGATCTATAATATTGATACATTTTATTAAAGAGTAAGAAGGCTATAATAATGCATAATATTTAGAAATACAGTTTTTTACGTAAAACTTCTTTCACTAACATAATTTGAAGTTGATGCAAAACATATAAGATTATTTGGTTCGAGATGAATCGATTGACCTAAGATATTAACAGATTTTTAAAGATTAAGGACGTCATGGTCATTTATTTTATATAATAAATCTCTTTTAAAAGAAGCGATTCTCTCTTGTTTATAGTTTAAAGTTAATATAAGAATATAGAAGATGTGCTCATTCAAGAAAAGTTGATTCATTGATGATATTAATATATTTTATCGAAAAGTAAGAAAGTTATGTAATTCATAATATTTGAAAATAGGGTTTTTAATAGTAGTGTTTTTTTCAGGAATGTAAATCAGTGTTGAGGGAAAAATGTAAAAGATTCCTTGTTTCGGGATAAATTAATTGACCTATGATATTAAAAGATTTTTTCAAAGATGAAGGATGTCATGATCATTTATATTATATTAAAAATAAATTTTCATAGTACAAATTTTCTTATTCTCATAATTTAAATTTGATGTAAGAATGAAAAAGATGTGTTAATTCTATACGAATTGATTGACCTATAATAATCATACATTCTATTAAAAATTAAGAAAGCTATAATAATGAATAATATATAAAAATACAATTTTTTATAATAAAACTTTTTATATTGACATATTTTAAAGCTAATGCTAGAACATAAAAGATTCTTTGGTTCGAGATGAATCGATTGAACTAGGATATTTACAGGTTTTTTTAAAGAGTAAGGACGTTATGGTTATTAATATTACATTAAAAATCGATTTTCATAGTGAAAATTTTCTCATTCTCATGATTTAAAGTTAATGTGAATTAAAGCAAAAATGTCTTGTTTTGAGGTAAATCAATTGACCTATAATATTGATGCTTTTTACTGAAGAGTAAGAAAGCTATGATAAAGCCTAATATTCGAAAACGCGTTCTTTTACAGTTGAAATTTTTTCATTAACACAATCCAAAGTTGATGCAAGAACATAAAAGATTCATTTGTTAGAGACGAATCGATTGGCCTATGATATTAACAGATTTTTTCAATGATCAGGGACGTTGAAGCTATTTATATGATATTAAAAATATATATTAATAGTAAAAATTTGCTAATGTTTATAATTTAAAGTTAGTGTGAGAATAGAAAAGACATGTTAATTCCAGACAAATCAATTGACTTGCAATATTGATACATTTTATTGAAGAGTAAAAGAGCTATATTGATACCTAATATTTAAAAATACGTTCTTTTAAAGTAAAACTTTTTTCATACACACATTTGGAAGGTAATGTAACAACATAATAGATTCCTTGTTAGAAATGAATCGATCAAACTATGATGTTAACATATTTGATCAAAAAGTAAGAAAGCTATGTCAATTTATATTACATCAAAAATCGATTTTCAGAGTAAAAATTTTCATATTCTCGTAATTTAATTTTGATGTAATTTAAAGAAAAGATGTGCTGATTCAAGATAAATTGATTAACCTAAACTACTGATACATTTAATTAAAGAGTAAGAAAGCTGTGGTAATGCATAATATTTAAAAATATGGTTTTTTATAGTAACAATTTTTTTATTAACATGATTTAAAGTTGATGCAAGGAAATAAAAGGTTCCGTGTTTTGAGATTAATCGATAGACCTATGATATTAACAGATTTTTTTTAAAGATCAAGGATGTTATGGTCATTTATTTCAAATTAAAAATCTAATTTAATGGTAAAAATTGTCTCATGTTGATAATTTGAATTTGATCTGAGAACATAAAAGATGTGCTGATTCAAGACGAATTGATTTATCGATAATATTGGTATATTTTAATAAAGAGTAAAAAAGCTATGTCATGCATAATGTTTGAATAAACGGTTTTCAATAATATTTTTTTTTATTAAAATAATTCGAAATGGTTGCAATAATGGGAAGGATTTCCTCATTCGGTGCAAATAGATTGACCTATAATATTAATGAACTTTTTTGAAGAGTGAGGCAGTTAGACTTAGAAAAGAATGGAAAAAAATTTTTGATTATAAATTTTAAAATAAAATAATTTAAAAATTTTTTGCTAAAAAATCATGAAGCTGAAAAAGAAAAAGGGTGCAGCGGGATTTCCCTCTTCCCCTTCACAGCTCGAAAAATTACAATTTTAAAGAAAAAATTTCATTTGCCTGATTTGTCATTTTATCAAAAAAATTTTTTACCAACGGGAAGCATGGTGCTCGTGAAATGAGTATGGTATAAATACATGACAAAAATATTCAATATTTATATATTTTGTTACGTTATAAGTTCCATAATAAATTAATTTACGATTTGAAATTGTTACATTATTTGAACAAAGTTTATACACTTTCAGCACCGGTTCTTGAAGTGAAACTTCTTAGGGCGCGGTACAGTACTTTTGCCGAAACCTTACATGGAATTCATAAAATTCAAGGAATTTATGGAATTTCAGAAATTCATAGAATTCAAGAAATTGATGGGAGTCACAAAATTCATGGAATTCAAGGAATGGATGAAATTCACTTAATTCATGGAATTCACGGAATTCATGGAATTTACGGAATTAAATCTGAAGAATTCATGGAATTCACGGAATTTATTAAATTTCAAAAATTCATGGTATTCAAGGAAGTCACGGAATTCATAGAATTTACGGAATTAGCAGAATCCACGGAGTTAATAGAATTCACGGAATTCATGGAATTCACAGAATACATGGAATTCACGGATTTCATATAATTTACGGAATTCATGGAATTCACAGAATTTGAAGAATTCATGGAATTCAAGGAATTTATAGAGATCCAGGAATTCATAGCATTCACGGAATGCACGGAATTCTCGAATTTCATAAAATTTATGAAATTTAAGGAATTCTTGGATTTTGCGAAATTCATGGGATTCGCGGAACTCACAGAATTTATGAAATTTACAGAATTCCTGGAATTTACAGAATTCAAGGAATTAATGGAATTCATGGAATGCTCGGATTTCCTGGAACATGCGGTGGTCATGGAATTTACAAAATTCATGGGATTCACGGAACTCGTTTAATTTAAGACATTCATAGAATTTACAGAATTCATAGAAATCACGGAATTAATAGAATTAGCGAAATTCATGAAATTCACGATATTCATGGAATTCACAAAACCCATGGAATTCACGAAATTCATAGAATTCACAGAATTTACGGAAACAACGAAATTCATAGAAATTACAGAATCCATAGAAATCCCGGAATTCATAGAAATCCCGGAATTCACGGAATTCATAGAATTCACGAAATTCAAATAATTTACGGAATTCATGGAATTCACAGAATTCACTGAATTAGTGGAATTCCGAAAATTCGAGAAATTCATGGAATTCACGTATACATGGAATTTACGGAATTCATGGAAGTCACGGAATTCATGGAATACATGGAATTCACGGAATTTATGGAATACATAAAGTTTACGGAATTCACAAAATTCAGAGAATTCACGGGGGCGGAAAGGCACCGCTATGACTGGTCACGAATATAATTTTAATCTTACCTCTTCCCTTTTTCAACACTTTGTGGGGGTGGAAAGGCACCGCTGTGACTAGTCACAGCAATAATGTTAGTCAAACCCCTACTTATTTCCACCACTTCATGGGCGCGAGAGGGCACCCCTGTGACTAGTCCCAAAAATAATTTTAGTTCAACCGCTACCCATTTCCAACAATTTGTGAGGGCGGGAAGGCACCCCTGTGTCCAGTCACAGAAATGAAGTTGGTCAAACCCCTACTTCTCCCCAACACTTTGTGGAGGTAGAAAAGCATTCCTGCGACTGGTCCCAAAAATAATGTCGTTTAAACCTCTATGCCTGCATTTCTCTAATTTGTCTTCTGTAATGAGTCACAAAAATAAGTTCAGTTTTATTTCTAACATTTTCTAATTATTTTTTATTTTTTGACGTCAACTAGCTAGATAGCCGTTATTGAGGATCAAACAGTAGCGTTAAACACATAAAAGAAAAATAAACGTTTCAGTATTTTTGCTTGCAGTCTAGGCTCTATCCTTGAAATATGCTTTTCATAAAAACCGATGAAAAAATATTGTAATAATCACGCAAATAGCACTCTTCTTTTATAGTTTGAAAAATTGATGTGATAAACACCTCATGAAAAATTAATTTTATTAAAGGTTATATAAAAAATTTTGAAAATCAGGTCGCAACATCTTTGGTTAAATAAAACGGAAAGATACTAAAACTTGTGCTTCTTAGGAAGATCATTGTTCACTTGAGCTAGATAGAAAATTACTGAAGAACAAAACGGATCGAAAGGCTTCGCTAAAGTCAGCATCCTGAACCAACTTATTAGTAATAAAAAAAACCTGAAAAAAACGTACAAGCGAATTCTTCTTTCTTAAACTTTTCGATTACGTTTATGTTGATTGAAATTGTTCTTATTGATCTCACCCTTTTTTGAATTTTTTTTTATATCATCTGTATCTTGTTAGGAATATTCGCATTTTACAACATTTAACTTGTTTTGTTTTCTGAGGTCTAGGGAAATGTACTTATGGGTTCCTATGTAGTTACAAAGGAATTGCTGAGGAGTAAAGTGAAATTCGGTCAGAACGAGGGATGTCTTTTGTAAGTAGGGCAACGTTGCCATTTCGCGTTAACCCACCCTCCGTTAACATTGTGAATAGAACTTGGTCGATTTGCCTTTGGCAAAGCTTCTTACAGCTTCCAAACACCAAAACCCCGGTTAGCTTAATTCAAAACATAAGATAACTGGATTATTATAGACCTTGAAGGAAATGAGCCTTGAGAATTTGAAAATCGTTTTAATCCTTGTTAACTACATAGACAAATTATTAGCAACTGCAAAAATGTTTCATTATTATAAAAAAAATTAATAATTGACTCTGACGCAACTTATTCATCGTCAACACATTACGTGAAATAATTTGCAGTGATTATTTACTCACCCCTTATACCTCTTCACCCTACCCGACTATTTCTATGTCTGAAGATTTTTAATTTTGAAAAAGCATAATAAGCAAATTAACAATCCGTTGAAAAAACCAAAAACGCTATTGCTATTGTGTTATAGCTATAGCTTATGCTATAGCATAAGCTATAATAGATCAAAACAATTTTTTTAAATATAATTTTTAAACAACTTCCACATTTTTATGTTCTGTGCCATTAATAAGAAAATATAATATAATATTTACACAGGGGAATTGGAAGAATATTATCATTTGATCCTCAAAGATCTATTCAAAGATAGTGCTTATCAGATTTGCTTATGAAAGTTGCAGAAAATTAAAAAAGGCTCTAATTGTTTTAAAAATGTATTTAAACAAAAAGTACCTTCGTTGCACTTCGAAGACAAATCCCGCAATTTTTTTGTTTTTTTATTAGTCTATTAGTTTATTTATAATATCTTGCGAAAAACAGATATCCATGAAATAACAGATGTAATTTTTCCATATATAGTGAAATTAGATTGAAACGAAGAGGATAAAATACTACGTAAAAATAAGGGTGATTTTCAACCTGCCTGTGAGTGACACGTTAATAAGATTACCTAAAGCCATTAAATTTCTGGGATATAAAAGTTGGTTAAAGGTGTCAATTAAGGGTCTTCAGCTCTTTTATGTTCAATTAGGGAGGCCTTTTATATACCTGCTCGTCGATACACTTTCCAAGTGAAAACTTCTATCAAAGATTAATCCAGAAATAAATTAACAAAAGATATTAAAATGAAATTTTTTTAACTATGAAAATCTGTTTAAAAAATAAGATAATTGTTCTCTCAATAAATACGCATGGGATTTAAAGGTCGACGTAATATTTAATGGAGCGTGTTTACTACTGTTTCCGTGCAGTTGGATTTTTATGGGTGACCTAGTGATTCAAAATTTTGCTACCAAATTTTTACTTCTTTAAACTTTGGTAGTTGGAATTTTTAATTTCATATATAAGTTGCAAATTTTTATTTGTAGAACGTGCACAAACGTTACGCAACAGCGTCAGAAGATAGGCTTTCTTATAGAAAAGATATATAACATTAGAAACGTTATTTACAAAAAAATGACTTTTTATATGATTAGGTCTATCTAAAAAACGAAGAAAAAAACTTTTTGATAAATCCTAACAGATCTTAATTCATTGATCCAACAAAAAATTAATAGTGGATTAAATCTTCGAATAGTGCTCCATCCAGTGGAATGATTTGTCCCCTTTAGTTGGGAAATGCATCAAAGTTTATCTCACATTCTTCTTTCTTATCTTACTCGACATTTTATCTCAGTCCTTCTCAAACCTTAACTATAGATTACATCCAGTTTATCCCAGAAGAAAAATTGTAGAGATCATCTGTAAGCAAACTTTTTTTTTGTAGGGAATGTACATTATACTAACTTTCGTGATATTTCCAGAAAATCTGCTGATAGGCTTGAGCTCTTGTTATTCTTTAAATTTTCTTTTTATGAAAGAACGATTTCAGGTTAGAAAATTTTGTTCTTCATGGGAATTTAAGGGCATAACAAAGGATATATAAAACAACCGTAGTCTATTGTTAAAAAAAAAACTTAAAATTTATCATTGTTATAAATAATTTAAGTAAAAAAATCGGAAATTTGTATCATTTTTTTCGTACAAAAATATTGTGAACACGTAACCTTAAGAATTTCATAAATCATTTAGGTAAAGGAATAAAGGATTTTCGTCTATTTTTGTAAAAATCTAGATTGTTACAAAATTATAGATCTTCATGAAAATCTATATCAAAAACCGCTAGATTAACCAATTTTTTGCCAAAATTTAGCAAAGTCCATAGTCGAAAAAAAATAATGATGTAACTTGATTGTATTATTTATTTAACATTTTTTTATTCAAAAATTATTCGTTTATTTTTTTTTAGGTATCAATAATTCCGAAAAAAAATTTGTAGATTTTTTTTTATGATACTTTATTTAATAAAATCCCATAATTTTTAAGCTGACATAATTATAATATCATCGATTTGATGTAAGAATGCCTAAGAAATGCTTCAACCAAATCAATCGCAATAAAATCAAATTTATTTAGTTAAAGTTATTTAAAATTTTGTATATCCTGTTTACATATAAACCATTATTTTCAGTTTATCCTAAAAGAAAAATTTTAGGTATTATTATTAAATAAATTTTTTATTTTTCGTATGCGTATAAGTTTCTACAAGTTTATTTTTATACCAAAAAAAATTTAATTTTTAAATTGATTTTTCCTATAGAAATGTGACAATTCGATTTCAAATTCCCTCGAGTCTGTCCGGTACTTCAGCTTTTTATATTTATCTCATTAAATTCAATTTCTTGAAATCAACTTTTGCATTTCATAATCTTTTCTGATTAAAACCTTTTTATAGGACTCTATTTTTAAATGAAAATTGGATTTGGGAAAATCTTTTGTTTATTTTCCTAAAATTACAATTATTAAGGCTCAAATGACTGTAGTAACCCTGTTATAAAATTCTTTTTTCGGAATAATCGATAATTCAACAGTCATTTCATCTCAAAAATTTATAAACATAAAGTATGTGGTTTTCTGGTCATGCTCTACCACCCGTTAAGAAATGTTGATAGAATTATTAAAAATTCATTGGAACTTGTTTGACTTTTTAAAAATTCGTTTTAATCCTACGTCAAATAAATAATTTTCTAATCTTCGTATCAATATATCTTTGATGCTAGTTTGAATGCACCCAGGGCGCGGGCTTTCGTATCTCGCGCTTCGCGCTCGGCTCTTTTTAATTTTCGCACCTCGTGCTTGGCTGAGATAGAAAAAAGGATTTTTTAAATTTTAGATTAAGAAAAAAGTTTATTTATTCAAGGTTCCACCGGCCTCGAGAAACATATTCTCAATAGAATACCTGCGCTTCGCGCTCGATATTTCATGTGTGCTTATATTTTTTTTTTTTTTTCAATTTCTCGAGCTACAGTTTTGTTTTAACTCACTAAAATGCTACCAAACAATCAACAATAACATTCATTTTCACAAAATTTTCTGTCTAAATATATCTACAAATTTGCTTCAAATTATGTATAATACACACGCTGTTGCGCGTTTCGCAAGCTAATTGCTCGCTTTGTAAGCTTTTTTTGCTGTTACATGCTTTTCGTTTAATTACTTTACTTTTAAATGAAGAGATGAACTAATTTACTTAAGGTTCTATCGACCTTAAGGAACACATTCTTATCTGGACACTCGCGCTCGATATTTGATTTTAGAATCATTTAAACCTTGTAATTTATTTTCGGTTCTGTGCACCGTATAATAGAAACAAAAAATTTGTTTTGCTTACGGCATGCCATTTGGTCATTGCGCTTCGCGCTCCGAAATACATTGATTACGCGCTCTGCTTTCCGTGTTATATGCTCTTCATATAGAAATTACTATATTTGTATTTGATTTTAAATTTAATTTTCTACCCAAAAAGATTAATTGCTAATAAAATTTTGAAAATTATAAAACAAATATTTTAAATGTTCAACAAATTTTCAACCTTTTAGTTACATTTTTAACCGAAGAAGTGAATTTTCAATCAGCAATATTAATTTCACAACAAAAAAAGTTTGATTTACAGCACAGTAGAGGAATTCTCAAACAAATAATTTTAGTTCAAACTCAAGAAGATAAATTTTCAATCAAATATGGAATAATTAAATTTTTTGTTAAAAAAAAATTTTAACAAAAAAAATGTAAGCAAAATAGGTAGATTAGAAAACTGAATTTCAAACTGAAATGATGAATTTCAACCAAAAAAGATTTTAACTTTCATCTTAAAACAGCTGAATTTCACCAAAGAAGATGAATCTTCAACAAAATAGTTTAATACTCAAACAAAAATAAAATAAACACGCGTCCTATCAAAAAGTGACTGCTAATCAATTTCTAGATCGTTTTTAAACGCTCACTTTTTGTTATTTATTTTTTTTTTTTGGTGCCTTGCGTCAGTTTTACAAAAATCAAATTCTTCTAGTGTTACTATTATTTTGTACGATTAGAACGAAAACTATGCATTCTATTTAAAAAAAACCTACCCGCCTCGCGGGCACATTCTCATGGCGCGCTCCGCGCACACCTAGCTTCGCTCGAAAGTTTGAGCGCACCTAGGGCGCGCGGCCGTTGTGTCTCGCGCTTCGCGCTCGATAATTGATTCACCTCGCGCTTCGTGCTTGTTAATGTATGTACCTCGCGCTTCGCTTTCGGTTTATATAGATATAAGGAGTTGACTTGCAAATATTATAAAATTATCAAGACCTCTACGATTAAAGTAGTTGTAAAATTAGTTTTATCTTAGATTAAAAAGAAATTTTATTAACTAACAGCTATATCGGCCTTAATTATATCTAAAAATTTTTTAGAATTATATGTACACTCTCTGTTATATACACTTGCTTTTGCGCGCTTCATGGGCTAATGCTCGCTTTGTAATCTTTATCGCTGTTACATGCTTTTGGTTTAATTACTTTAGTTTTATATGAAGGAGAGAATTAATTTACTGAAGGTTCTATTGACCTTAAGAAACACATTATCATCCGGACAGAT
>JAUELO010000136.1:2792310-2815102 GCA_032357855.1 Amphibolips quercusostensackenii
ACTGTTTAGTTAAAAATTAGGCACTGTCTATGGTTACGGAATTTTCCGTAACGTTAGCCCTGAACGACCTTGAAAAGGGGTTCGAGTTACGGAGAATTCCGTAAAGTTAGCCACTGCGGGGGGCACTTTCTATGGTTACGGAATTTTCCGTAATGTTAGCCCTGAACGACCTGGGAAAGGGGTTAAAGTTACGGAAACTCCCGTAACCATGGACAGTGCGTAAAAATTAAACTATTTGTTTGAGAATTTAACTATTTTGTTTTAAATTCGTCTTTTTTTATGGGAAATTATGTTTTTTATCTAAAAATTTAACTATTTTATTTTTGTTAATTAATCTCTCATAAGTTAATAATTCAACTATTTAAGAGAAAATTCATGTTATTTGTTGAAACTTTGTCTATTTGGGTAAAACATTAATCTTATCTATTGAACATTTATTATTTTAGCTTGGGATTGAACTATTTTGTTGAAAGTTCGTCTTTTTTAGTTAAATTCAACTGATTGAAAATTGGTTTTTGTTGTTGAAAATTAAATGTGTAAACTGAAAATTTACCTATTTCATTTTTGGTTTAAAATTTGTCGTTCTTACTTAAAAATTGAATTATTTCGTTGAAAATCCATCTTTCTTGATTGAAAACTAACTTTCTTGTTGAAAATTCTCCTTTCCCGATCTATAAGTCAACTGTTTCCTAAAACATTCGAATGTAGTAATATCTGCAACCCTAAAAGCTTTGAAATTCCTTGAAATCTTTCAAGTCTTTGAAATCTTCTAAAATCTTACGCAAATCATTTAAAATTCCTTATGAATTTTTAATCTCTTGAAATTTTCTACAACCCTACTAAATTGGTCTGAACCTCATGAAATTCCACGAAATATTGTGAAAAACACTACATAATATATTCTTCAAAATCCTTTGAAATTTTAAAGGATCCTTATATCTTTTGAAATCCCCAAAATTTTTTTGATTTCCCGTACATCATGAAATATGTAATGTCTGTCAAAATTCTTTTAAAAATGTTTGATCTTTGAACTCCTCTGAGACCCTATAAAAACTAATGAAATCTCTGATACTCTTTTAAAATCCCCTTAAATATTTAAATTCTTGAAATTAATTGCAATCTAGTAAAATGCCTCGAGAATTTTCAAATATTTTGAAATCCATTGAAATTCTTTAAATCTTTATACTCCTTGTATCCTATAAAATTGCATAAGTCTGATAAAATTCTTTGAAACCCCGCCGAAATGAGATGAAAGTTCTTAAAATCTTTTGATATCCCTGAAATTGGTTGAAATTCTTTGAGAAAGAAAAAATTAATATTTTGAAATTCCTTAAATCTTTTTAATATTTTGATTTTTCGGATGGCAGATATGTTATTTTAGTCAATATAGTGGAGAATTTCGAAAATGCATTTAAAGGCAAAGTGAAGAAATAACGGCATCAGCGACCAATTACGAGAAAATAGTGGCATTAGTGCAGGTTTTGTCAACATTGTGGCAAAGTAGCAGGTGATGATGCACACTAATTTTAAAAGTTGCCCAGTCTTGAATTTTATTACATTATTTTGTATTAAATTAAATCTCGACGATAAAATAGAAGGTCGAAGAATGCATAAATTGCGTAACTCACCTCCTCTCGGAGCTTCAGTAGACCCTCGTTGTTTTAAACCTGAAACAAAACCAAAACCTCTTAAAATTGTTGAAAATTGCATCAAGGGAATTTCTTAACTCAATATAAAATGTTTTACAAGATCGCCTCTATCCCAGCGCAAAGTTATAAATCAATTGGTCGGATAAGTCCTGGCATAATCAAGTTTCGAATGTTTTCCCTCGAGGCTTTCGCCTTAAAATTAATATTGCCGGATAGTCATAAATTGGAGGGCGTAAAAGGTTCATCAACCCCTCGACTGGATTGGAAGTTGCAATTCAATGTTTAATATCGTTTACTCGCCCTCGTTTACTTAAATTCGAAACTTTCAGATTCACCACTCAGACAAAACTTGATTCAACGTAGTCATTGAAATCGACGCATGCAAGGAAAGATAATAAGTTGGTTCTAGAATTTCATTTGAATAATGAAATTTTACAGAGGTAATAAGGTAACAGAAACTCTTGTATTTCTTAACTTGCAATGCGAGGCCGTTTAGGTTCATCGTATGCTGCTACGCTTTTTTTCTTGTGTTCGCTTGTTGGTCGCTGGAGGAGGTGGAAACTTTTACATTCCAACTTTATCTTGCCACTTGTTAAGCCAATGTTGGCCGTAGTTTGCTCTTGACTCGCTGAATTACAAATCGGACTCAAAAGCTTCGACTGTGGAAGTTACGATCCCAACAAAAAAAGACGGGACTCTAATGCATTTCCAGGCTTTAAAAGTTTTGTGCGCCGCCTCCACGCGGGACTCTTCGCGACTTCGACAAGTAACCAAGAGAAAACTTAACAATACGTATGTATATATTGTGTATCGTTAGCTTCAGTAAAACACGAATCAACTTATCAGGGCTTTCTGTCAGAAGTCAGAACAAACAAGTCAAATTAAAAATGAAGTTTTAAGTATTCTAAAGGATTTAAACTTTCAAGAACCCCACACCAAGTGTACAGAAAATATCTTTTTGTCAAAATGTCTAATTGTGACATTTTCTTGGTAGCTTCGATACTGCAGATCAATACTTCAAAAGAAAATTGTCACAAAAAATGGAAAAACTTTAAACTCTCACAAGTATTCTGATAGAAAAGCTCTTCTCTTAACCAATTTAATTTCTAAACAGGTAGATGGGTCCCACGTAAGGTGTCAAAGTGATTTGGTATTTGGATATATCATTCTGTTGTGAAAAAAAAGAAACGCGTATTTCATAGTATAATAAAAAAAAATTTTGGATTCGCTTTTGGATTTGCTAGTCATTCAAAGATTACATGTGAATTCTCTAAAATTGACTGAAAGTTTTTTTCTAAATTCGACGTGGGGGCTCTTGTTCTTCCAATTAATCCTAAAAAATTGTAAAATTTCAGAAATAATAAGCTGGCGGCTATTTTTCTAAAGTTTTTGAAAGTGGATTTTTTCAAAAACCCCGCTTAACATTTTGTTCTGTTTTGAAAAATAGCGGGCAATATGCAAACAACGAAAGATACAGAAAAATATTCAGATAAAAGTTTAGCCATCTAATAAAGTTCCAAAATAAATATCTCGTGGCTCTTTTGCGATATTTTGCAGTGTTTGAGAGGAAAAATTAAAAACTATTTATTAAGAAAAAAATTGTATCTGTCATCAAAAATAGTTGAAACCCTATAAAACTGATAAGATTTCTTTATTATTTAAGCAGAAACTGTACACGAAATATAAGAAGAAATCAAAAAGGTGAGGCTTTCCACAAAATCTTATTTATTTTTCTCATCAGATTTTGAAAAAATGAAATAAAGATTTTCAGGAAAACCCCATTTTTCCCAATATTTAAAAAAGGATTTTGTCAATATAAAAAAGACATCCTATCAGTTTTACGCAGGCTTAACCATTATTGATTTTTGTTTAAACATTTTTTGTCCCTTTTATTGTTTTCGAGAAAAATGCAAAAACTAGATTTTTCTAAAATGATTTTATTTAATGTCAAGAGTGGAAATGCGAGAAAATTCGCTTTCAAGAATTATAGAAAAACAGTCATAAATACTGCACTTAGTAAAAAATTTCTGTACATTTTTTAGTATTTGCAGGTATTTTTCGATTTATTGTAACAAATAAAAAAACTTTATCAAACTGTAAAAAACGGGTTGCTTTACGCATATCATAAAATGATATGTCCAAATACCAAATCATTCTAACACCATGACCTAGACTTGATTTTGAATTTTTCATGATTTAGAACAGAAATATTATATTATTGAAATGTTATCCTTCTCGAAAATTTTTGGTTAGGTTTGACTGAATCTTTAAATTTTGTAGATCAGACCCTTTAAAACAAAAGACTTGCACATGACGTTTTTGGCTTATTTTAGCATCCCGCAAACATTCAAGCAAGGAAATCAATAATATCCTAAAAACCAAAAGCATGGGATATTTTTTAATTAAACTATTCAAATTGGAAATCACTTCACAATGAACATGAGAAAAATCCCCTTGCAGAAAAAGTGTTGAAATTTATTGTAAGGGTTATCCTGTCATCTTTTAAAGATTCAATCAAGGAAACGTACTTTTCCTAACACCCAAAATCATTGGAGATTTCTCGATTCTACTATTAAGATTGAAAATCACTTTAAATATGTGCAACAATCATTTCTTACCAGAAAAAATGTTTGGATTTATTTTAAGAGTTGTTTCAACACCCCTTAAAGGTTCAAGTAAGGAAATCGATATTTACAAAAAACCAAAATAACGGTAGAATTTTTGATTAAACTACGGAGGTGAAAAATTCCGTTAAAATAAGTGCAAGAACCATTCTCTACCAACAAAAGTGTTTTAATGTACTTTAATGATTATTTTAACATCCCCTAAGCATTCAAATAAGGAAATCCACAATATCCTGAAAACCAAAACCACTGGATATTTCTTCATATAACTATTGGGGTCATAAATCACTTTACGATAAACATAAGAAAAATAGCCTAGCAAGAAAAGGGTTGGAATTTATTTCAAGTGTTGTTTTAGCATCCTTTAAAAATTCAAGAAAGGGAATTAACATTCCGCAACAATAAAATGCTTTCCAAGTTTATTGTAAATTGATTTTTGAACCCAATAGTTTCATAAAAAATTTGCCGTGATACTGGTTGTTTGGAAATGCTGATTTCTTTGCTTTAATCCACAAGGGGTGTTGAAACAACCCTAAAATAAATTTGAACACTTTTCCTGTTAGTATATGAGCCTAAATTTATTGTTAATTGATTTCCAAACACAATAGTTCAGTTAGAAAAATCTTCCGTGATTTCGGTTGTTAGAAAATGTTGATTTCCTTGCTTCAATCTTCAAGGACGTAAAAAACAACCCTTAAAATGAATTCCAACACTTTCTTGGCTGGCATATGTTTCCCACATTTATTGTGAAATATTTTTCGACTCTATCTGATTAATTCAAAAATCTTTATGATTTTAGTTGTTATTAAATATCAATTCCCTTGCTTGAATCTAAAAGAAATGTTAAAATAGCCCTTACAATGAATTTAAACACTTTTTCTGCTTGTATACGATTTTCACATTTATTGTGAATTGGCTTTCGGCCCCAATATTCTAATTAAAAAACCTCCTGTGATTTCGGCTGTTAGAAAATGTTGATTTCCTTGCTTAAATCTTTAAGGGATGTAAAAAAAACTTATTGAAATTCAAACACTTTTTCTGTTAGAGGACGCTTCCTGCTCTTATATTAGAGTGATAAAATGATAAAATAAAAGAATAAAAATGGTAAAACAAATGGAAACGCTTTTCCTGCTGGGACATTTTTATCACATTGATTGTAAGTGGTTTCGGACCCCAATATCTTGATTAAAACACATACCATGGTTTATGAAAGGTTGATTCCTTTGCTTGAATGAGAGCTCTAATGTTTAGGGAATGTTAAAATAACCGACAAACATCTTATAAACACAAAACCTTGGGTCTATCAAGTTCAATAGAAGAATTTTTCTATTAAAATACTTGCAAAAATTTGAAGTTTAATATATGCTTGAGTAAAAACTTTCCATTTTTTTTTCGCTTTGAATTATTGTTCTGCAGGTTCAAAATTACAAACCAAAATTATTATTAGACATTTTAACAGACAGCCGTTTTCTGTACGTTTTGTACGGAGTTCTTTGTTGCCTTCATAGAAAAATGTGATAATTCTTCTTTTCATGAACGAAAAATAATTAGGAGTAGTAAGAAATAAATGAAAAATTCTTTCACCCTGCCTCCTGCAATAAATACTTACGTGACTCAGTGTTAAGTTCACTGAAGACTCAGGTAAGGTAACACGTAGGCATCAATGGTGTTTTATTGCATTTGCCTTTCTTATATCTCAGAAAATGTAATTACCTTCCAGAAGAGGAAAGGAAACACTACTTTACCTTAGAATGATCAAATTACTTTTCCAATATAGGAATAAGGAAGAGGTTTTAAGTTTCAAAAGATCTATATCGTCTATCGTACATCGTATACATTGGACCTGAAAGTAATTACCTTTCTGTACCTTACTCGAAAATACAATATTCCTCGAAATTTATTTGTTAATGCCAATAAATATTTTAGGTTGTCCAATAAAATCAGTTTCAACTGAAAATTTGTGTATATTGATATATATTCAAAAAAATTTCAATAGATACATGACCTAGATCTGAATTATGTTTAATCATTCGGTAGAAAAATAACTCTAAAACAGAGATTTTCGCCAACCTTTTAAATGACGTATATCTGAGAAATTATACTCAGAATAAACTATAAACTTTAATGTAGGGTTTTAATACTCAAAATAATTTATTAAAGTCAAATGTTAAGGTATTAGCTTATAGACGATGGAAGAACTGTAGATAGAATATCGCTTCATCAACTGTTATTAGCGTTTATTAACGCAACAATCGTTTTTCAAAGGTTTGAGGTTATTTTTCGTCCCCCTGAACACTTTGCCCAATCAGTAAAATGCACCATCAAATGTGTAGATAATTTCACAAAAAGGACAAAATTTACACTTTAAAATCTGCTCTAGAAGTTAAAAAAAAAAATTTCTAAGCTATTGGTAACGTAAAAATGTAGCAAAAATCCATGTTCTTTTCAGAGATATTTTTCTAAAGAATGAGTAAAACAATTGAAATAGGCGTCATTCAACACAAATTTGTGAACGTTTTAAAATAATATAATTAGAAAAAAATATAATTCTGATAAACATATGACACATATTTGAAAACTTCTAAAATATCAATATACCCCCAATTTATAACCATCCGTGAATGGAATAACGGCCTAAAACAATTGAATTCTGCATACATTTTTACGAATTTATTATAAATAATGTTTTTTTCAGTCCTTTAAATATCTAAATGTGTAACAATGACACTATTTTCATGTACAATGAAATAACTGTTTTTTCATTTGAGAAAATAACTTTATAAAAGGACGATTAATTCCTAAATGCTACAAGCTTTTAGGAATTTAATTAATATGCTTAATTAAGAAAGCTTTAGCAAATGATTAAAGATATTCCTAAATATATTAATTATCAACATGGAATAATCAAATAAATATATAATACTAAAAAGGTAATTGATCATACCTTTTTGTTCCTAAAGTCCAACACTTTAAATAATAACAAATTTTTATTTTATCTTTATTCTTGAAAGTCAGTACACATCTAGTATATTCATATTTTAAATAAAAAATATTTTCTTGAGATTAGTAAAAATACTGAATTTGTTTTTGAAAAGTTAGATTTTGATCATTGTATGTGAATCCAGTGCTTTTACAATAAATATGAAGGTCAAATTGATACCTACATATTAAGTGTGATAAAGTTACTTTTGCAAATGAAGAAACTCTGCTATTAAATTTTACATTATAATTTATGAAAGGTTGTGTCTAGTCGTCCCGAAAAATTGGGGGACTTGAAAAAGGGGACGGGCTAGTCATCCCAAATTTTCGGAACGACTAGCCAAGCTTATGAAAAATATTGGACTAGTCATCCCGAATTTCGGGACGACGAGACACTTCGTTTATAAAAAAACGTAAAAGCACGCTCGAAAAAATTCTCTTGCTTAAAAAAAATCCCTGGAATTTCTAGGTTTCTCCAGGTAGATAAAAATTTTCTGAGAATTTTAGGATTTCCAAGGTTTCCGGGTTAGTAGATATCCTGAATTTGGTCAAGATCATTTCAAAACAATAAGGTTCTATCTCTATACTTTTTCGATATATCTTCCTTTTCAAGTTTTTAGAGAAAATTGAATAAAATAAAAAAATAACAACATTGAATACCAAATCCAAATAAGTTTAAAACTGGTTCACGATGGATTTCGACTAATTTTAACCCAAAAGGGCTTGCACCTCCCAGGTTTGAGCTCAAAAACAAAAAAATCGCAGGGCCATTTTTTAAAAAATCAATTTTTTATTTTTCGAAACAATTTTTGTTTCTATAACTTTCTTGTAAACGTCCCCGGTGCAGTTACGATTTCTTAACTTTTTGCATAATTACATATTTTTAAATTTTTTTTTAAATATCTTCTGAAATAACTTTGCCAAAAATTGAACGTTTTTCTGCAATATTATTTACAAACTGTTTACAGTTTTTTTAATTATTGAGTTTTTTCATCTTTTCAATTTTGTATTTAAGAGACTTTAAAACAATATTTGTTATAAAATTTAGAATAACACCGGTCGTTCTTTCAAATTTTTTAGTTATTTTTTTTTAAATCTTTTTTTTTGTTTAAGAGACATATTCATTCTATTTTTTATCTCATTTTTTCAATTCCTTAAGCTATTCAATGATTAATATATGTTTTTATTTATATTATTGTGAAGAACACAAAAACGGGGAGTTTTCAAGAATTTCCCTAATTTTTAATTTGTTAGTTATTTCTATTTTGAACTTTTCCAGTTTAAAAAAAATATATATATTTTGAGTTTTTATATAATTATTTTTTATTTGTTTGGTTTTTAAATTATTAACAATATGTTTTTATTTGTATAATTGTGAACAACACGGAAATCAGGAGTTTCTAAATTTTTAATTTTTTAGGTATTTATTTTTTTGGATATTTTATTTTTTAAAGCGAACGATTATTTTATTATAAAATAAATTTATTCACTTGCATACTTTTTTTTTAAACATGCATAAAGCCGGGCTACACGTGTGCGCACCTCAATTTTTTCAATTCTGAAAATAATTAGTCATAAAAAAATAATAAAAATAATAATAATAATAATCATAATAATTATGTATCAAAAGTGTGTCTTAAAGACACAAAACACATTAAAACACACGAAAAACTAAAAGAACTCACCCTCTGTCCCTAGGGGGCCTTGGAAACGGAACGGTTACGCTGCAACCCGTCGCACAATACTGAACGTCGGGTCGACGCACTTAGAGTGCAACGAATAATTGATTATTAATTAACAATTAATAAAACTGTCTACATTTTGGTTTAAAATATTTTACAAACATAAATCAAATAACTTAATAAGAAATTATGATCCACTCAAAGTTGCACTTTTATATAGTGGGTACTCTGGGCGTGTCCGCAATATAATTTTTATTTGTTTAATATAAAAATTGTATAAAACAAATGAAAATGATATGTAATACTTTACATTATATATAATTTTTCTGCCTGGGTAGATTAATTCTAAATACACTACTTCCTTAGAATTGAACTACATAATTCACAAATATAGAAAACTGAAAAGTAAATCTAAATATTTTAACAGGCAAACCTTCCTCAAGCCATGAGAAATGTTTGGGTCAAGTTTCAGACTCGTATACATTGTGATTTGGGAGAACACTGGTTACAAATAATTTTACATGAACCTTATAAACTTCGGTTTTTAGACCCACTGGCATAGGGCACTGGAAGTTTAAAAATTGAGTTTCCTCAAAGAAAAATCAAAGCACTTTTCATGATTTTGAGCTAAAATGATCGTGAGACATCCCAGAAGTGTAAACAGAAAAAACCGGGGTTAAAGTCAGTCGAAACCCACCGTGGGTTTTACTTTCTTTGTTTATTTATTACTCTAAAGCCTTAAATTTTTTTGATCTGCAGGACATGTAAGGAATAATTCAGAAAGATTCTCTCAGGATACGTGAAAAAACTTCGTCTTCTCGGTTTTCTCAGTTTCTTGATGTTGTTAGGCTTACGACGTACATCTCATACATTTAGGCTACGGTATGTATAGGTGTACTCATAGTATGTCTGCGGATTGCAGGGCGTAAGTTCGAATAGGGGGACGAGGGCGAGAAAGATAAGGAGAACGTGGGTAGACTCACTACTTGTGATAAGAGATCGTACCTAACTTAGTTTCCACCTTGCTCTCCATACTCCATTCTGACTATCGAGAGTTTGACGGGCTGATATTACCCACCCTGTCTCAACCTCTCTTCCTCACTGCCTTCATACTTCAAATATTTTACCTAATTCGACGGTAGATAACCTTCTGAGAGCCCTGTTACCAATTTCTCATGCGATAAACTAATAATTATTTATAATTGAACTGTCGGCATACCAACTTTTATTAATATCTCCATATCGTAACTCATTTCAATATATTTTGTCTCATAATAATGATATAAATTAACAATGTTCACTAGGGCATATCACTAAAGTTCGCAACGTTTATGGACGAAAATGTAACATTTCTAACAATTATGCAAATTAATTTTTTGTTCTATCCCATTATCATTATCGGAAAACTGCGTTTTATCCGCCCGCGCACTCTAAACCGTATACGCAAAAAATCGGAAAAAGTTCCAGCATACGGTTCTTAAATTTTGCTTTACTAATTACCTGCTGCTCAATGTCTATAAATACAAGAAAAAGTTTCATCCTAATATCTTTATCGGAGGATTGCTTTTTATCTACCCACGCACTTTCAAATATACACAAAAATTCCGAAAATATTATAACTTTCCTCGAAATGCTCGGTTCTCGGATTTTCTTTCACTTATTACTTTTATATGATGCTAGGCAACAGTAAAAAAAGATTCATCCCTATATGCTTATAAATGGACTGCCTTTGAGCCAGACAGGCCCTTAGAAATGTAATAAAAAGTGCGTGGGTGGATAAATCGCAAACTTTTGATAAAAATATTGAGATGAATCTTTTTTTGGTTTTGCTTGACATTTTGTACATTTCAGAGTGCGTGGGTGGATAAAACGCAGTCTTCCGATAAGTATATTGAGAAGAAACTTTTTCTTTTGGTGATGGGCACAGATTAAAAGTAAGTAGTGAAGGAGAATCGGAGAACTGGACATTTAGATTTTAGAGGAAATTTAGAATTTTTTGCGTTTTTTACCATATATTTTTTTTTAATGCGTATGTGGACAAAACGCAGTCTTCCAGTAAGTATATTGCGATGACACTTCTTCTGGTATTGTCCGACATCCAGCACAAATTATTAGCAAAATAACATTCGAGGACCGAACGTTTAGAGTGAAGTTAGAATTTTTTTCAAATTTTTGTGTACATTTGAGAGTGCTGATCCGATAAAAGATGATCAAGAATGGTGTTTTCTATAGTTATTAACAAAAGGGTCCCTATTTTCGTGAAAAAATCTTCTTAATAGCTACAAAGCAAGATTTGAGATTAAAAATTTTGAAAAAACCCTCAACGGTGGTTGTATAGATTGCGAAAAATTATTAATTTCCCCATTTTTTAAGGCAATCCTCTCAAATTTGATAAAAAGAGCAAGTTTACTTGCAGAAGCTATACAATAGTCAGTGACAGCCGAAATTTTCCAAAAATGTTTAATTTCTCAATTTTTCAATGGAAGCCTTTCAAACTTGGCAAGATAACCAAGATCAAATGAGTATTTTCACTTTTATTGTAAAACTACAACCTTAATGAGAACATTTGGCAAATGAAATTATTATTAACAACTATGACTATAATATACATTTTTCGGAAAAATGAGTACGCATATCGCTGTCTGGTATCCATATTGGATTTTTTCCAAATGGTGGATGTCACCGTCTACTTTAAAATTTCTGAAAATAAATTTGCTCATCTTACCACGTTTGAGAGGCTTCCGTTAAAAAATGGTGAAAAATATAATTTATCCTAAATTCAAACCAGCCACGATCTTGGATTTTTTCCAAATTTCGGCTATCACTGACTTTTGCATAATTTTTGCAAATATACTTTCATCTTATATACGCTTATACTGTCAAGTTAGAGATTTCCTTTAGAAATTGGAAAATAATTTTTTTTGCAATCTAAACAGCCACCATTTTGTATTTTTTCAAAATTATTAATTTTTATTCTCAGCACTTGCCCTGTATCTATTAAAAAGATTTCTTTAACAAAATTCGTTTCCCTTTTGTTAAAAACTATAGAAAACACTATTCTTTGGTCATATTTTATGGGTCAGCCATTTCTTCAAATTTTATTTTTACTCTACGCTACTTTTTTTTGACTTGGAGAAGGTTTTGGTCCTTGGTTTATAGAATAATTCGACAAAAACTGAAAAAGCTAATTTTTCATTTTTTCAGATTTTCCCCGATAAATATTATTAATTGGTAAATAATACCCATTTTGAATAACATTCAGAGGATATAATTTTCTCGTTACTGGACTGAAAGCAGCTTCTGTAGGCAACAGTATTTTTGAAAAGAAATTAAAGCCAGGTGTTTAGGTTTCACCATAATGTTCACCATTTATCTCACATAACATATTTAATGTAGTTTATAAAATCAAGGAAAATATTATGTATGTAGTATGTATATATAATAGTAAGGTAAATAGTAACTTTTTTAGCAATAGTTATATAAAAATTTATTTCGCTTTAGAAAAAAAATTGTTACTTTGATTCAACCTTCATATCTGATGGATTAGTTTTTTAAGTATTACCTGCAATTTCATTTGGATGAAGTTTATTAAAAATAAGGTAAAAATAAGCAGGATGTATTATTTTATTAGTTACTTTAGGTCATATCTGGAAGACGACAATGGGCTATCAATCATAAATATTCAATCCAAATAACAATTCCTTTCTGTAAAGCGAAAAAAGAAACACAAAGTCAGAAACAACTAATGTTGAATAAACAATTACAGAAGCAACTATTTTTTGTTTGAATCGCAGATTTCTTTTTAGAAATCTGTTATAATTTCCAATCTGTATACATATTTCTATATATTTTATAAACTATTCTAAAGATTATTGAATTTCGAGATGATGGTATTGTAATAATTTCAAAACTTTCCGACCCTATTCCATTTTCAGATACCCACTTTGAATTTCAAGATTGTGGTTGGGATGTTATTGTCGATACGAGAATTCCCTCTACATTCTAATCATAATAGTGGAAACACTCGAATGGTCATGAACTTCTATGTCAGATATTGATTGTAATTTCTTGGCAAGTTCTCTAGAAAATAATTTTTTTTTAACATAACTAAACGATTAACAGAGTGATCGCAAAACTTAATTTTCAAAATTCCATTATTTTTCTCTGACCAATTTTTTATTTTGTCTGACCAAAAATATTCAAAGATAAGAATTTTAATTTTTTAACATTTTTCACATTGAATCTTTTGTAGACGGAATAAAAAATTTAAGATTAAAATTTAAAAAATTCAAAATTATGTACTTCACTTAACAAATATCATTTACCTATCCCAAAAAGAATAATTTTTAATCCAGAAAGGACGAATTTTCAACAAAACAGTTGAATTTTCGGTAAAAAAAGATGACTTTTTAAGAAAACAATTGAATTTTTAACCAAATTGTTAAACTTTTAACATAAAAGAATAATGTTTGAAACAAACGATCGAATTCAAAAAAATATTCAGCTTTAACTAATAAAAGTTTCATTTTTTCCCAAAAAATTGACTTTTTAGAAGACAGTTGAATTTTTAACAAAAAAAAAAAAAGATGAATTGTTCATCGAAGAGCACGAATTTTTTGTACATGTAGACAAATTTTCAACAAAACAGTTGAATTTTTGATTTAAAAAATATGACTTTTTAACAAGGTGCTTTAATTTTTAACAAAACACTTAAAATCTTAACAATGTATTGGAATTTTTAACCCCAAATTGTTGAATTTTCATCTTGAAAAGATAAATTTTCAACTAAAGGATCGAATTTTTAAACAAAAAATATCATTCTTCAACCCAAAATAGTTGAATTTTCAACCAAAAAATTGAGTTTTTTATAGGACAGTTGGAATATTTACAAAAATATATGAATTATTATTAATCCAAAAGGACGAATTTCCTGTCCACATGTACGAATATTCAACAAAACAGTTATATTATCGACCATAAATGACGACTATTTAACAAAATACTTGAAGTTTCAACAAAATAATAAAATTTTCAATAAAATATGTAGTTCCATTTTTAACCAAATACATGAATGTTCTACCTGAATACAAAGATAAATTTTCAAGAAAATAGAAGAATTTCAAATAAAAATACTAAACTTTAACCAAAAACAACTCCTTTTTCAACAAAATACTCGTAGTTGAACTCCTATCCAAATAGTTAAATTTTCAACCGAATGGTCTCATTTTTAATTAGAAAAAATTAAATTTGAACAAAACAAAAACGAATTGTCAACAAAATAGTTAAAAATTTGACTGAATAGTGTAATAATTAACCTAAAAAGATAACTTCTCGACAAAAAATGTTATAGCTGATATTTCAACTAAGAAAGATCAAATTTATTCCAAAAGAGATCAACTTTAAAACCACAAAGACGAATTTTCAACCAAGAAGATTAATTTTCGATTAAAAAGATGAATTTTCAACAAAATATGTAAATTCTCGAACAAATAGTTGAATCTTCTAATAAAAGAGATAAGCGTTTAACCCAAAATGACAATGATAGATTTTCAGTCGAAAATTAATTTTCAGCAAAGAAAAAGACGAGTTTTGAACAAAATATGTTCAAATTTTCAAGCCAAAAGACAAATTTTCTGTGAAAAAGTTAAACTTTTAACGCGCGAATATTTAACGATAAATATAATAATAAAATATAATATATATATATATATACATATATATAATGTGTATATGTATAATAGTTGAATTATTGACCAAAAATTTCAACTAAAATGATGAATCTTAAGAAAAAATGACTTCTTCACAAAATAGTTGAATCCTCAACTAAAGAGGATTAATTTTAAACCAAATAGTTGCATTTTGATCCGAAACAGTTCACTTCTTGCCAAAATAGTTGAATTTTTAACCAAATAATTAAATCTGTAACTAAAAATATAATAGTCAGGATGAAGCAACTGCAAAAAAAAAGAAATAAAAGTACAAGTCAAATAAATTATTAACAAGAATATTATATCAGGGTGGCCGGAAATCTTTAATTTGAAAATTCCATTATATTTCTTAGATTAATTTTCCATTTTGCCTGACCATTAATATTGGAAAACGAGAATCTTATAGAATCTTTTTTAAATAAAATGAAAAATTTTCAAATTTAAATTGAAATATAAAATATTCAAATTTGAATCTTTTTTAAACGAAATAACAAATTTTCAAATTTAAATTAAAAACAATCAAATTTCTTATCACTGCCATTCGGAATTTTTTGTTTGAAATCCCTTACACTTTTCTGACTTTTACCTTATTTCCGGATTTCCTCTGACCTATGGCTACCCTTGGAATCATAATCAAACATTTGAAACTATATTCCTTGCATCTAAAATTGTTTGCAGTACCTCAAATAGCTTCTTGATTTACATTGACTCATATTTTTTTATTAATTGGCAGGGAGTAAATTAATTTTTCGAACATAGTGTTTGCAGTCAACATAGCAATATACCTATATCCTTTAAAAATGTCAAGTGTTAAGTTTACATAACTGGATTCAAACGTGAAAAATGGATGGTACAAAGTATACCACCAATTCCTGTAATTGGTAGCATCGATGTGTAACTTTTTCAGTTTGACCGAGCAGAATTTGTATGCATATGAAAGGTCGACAATTTTTTTTATAGGTTCGATAATTTTAATAAAAAAAGCTGGCTTAGAGCCATGTCAAAATTGATGGCCTTTGATCCGCTCGACGGTTCGCCAAAATCGATAGGAAACGAAATTTCATCACTTTTACTGCAGCTTGTGTCACAAGGATCATATCTGCAGTTTATATGTGTAAACCTGTGAAAATGCTTTTGTTACTCATGATAAAACAAAAATTGTTTTTTAGGTTGATAATATTAAGTTATCATTAAGTGGCTTTCATAAAACAAAATAAATTAAAAAGTGTCTATTTCTATTCACAGGACATTTAACGAAAAAAGCACTATCAGAAGCTTAATGACTTTTTAATAACTTTATTTTCTTGAAAATATAAAATACATCATTTTTATTGCCTTTCAAATTTTTTTTGCCAAATTAAAATAAACTTCAAAGTTAAAACAATTCTTTAACAATAGTCATTTAGCTTGAGGGATTTTGAATCTGGGTTTAAAATATTCCTTTTGGAACAGTTAAACTTTTCTACTTGGATTATTTTCAAATGAGAGAAATTTGCAATTAACATTCATTTTTAATTTCAAAAACACTTCTTTTAAGCATTTTAAACATTAAATCACTAAACAATTAAGGCTTCGAATTGTCGACTGCGTAATTCGAATTCAAAAATATTCATTTCTCAATCTTCACGAAAACAGGGAAATAATACGGGAATAAATTCTTATTGATAAAAATGAATTTGACACAATATTGAATTCTAATTGATTGTGTTTTTAACAAAAGAGTTCAGTTTTCAAATAAAAAGTCGAATGGATAAGAAAACACTTGACTTTTGAACCCAAAATATTATTTCTCACTCAAATACTTGAATGAAAAAAAAACATTTTCAACCAAACAATTGCATTTACTACCAAATAATTGAGAACTTTCAGCAAAAGACACGATTTTTTAACAGAGTGATTAAAGTTTTAACTAAATAGTTGAAGTTTCAAGCTACAAAGATGAATTTTCAACCCAATGGTCAATTTTTTAAGCAAAATAATAAAACTCCAACCAAATAGTTGAATATTCCAGCTAAAAAAAAAAGATTTTTTAAAAAGAAAGTTCAATTTTCAAACAATTAGTTGAATTAAAAAAATATATAATTTCCAAGCAAAAAAAAAACGAATTTTGTAGAAGACAGTTGAATTGTCAACAAAATAGTTCATTTTCAACAAAGAAAGATGAACTTTCAGCAAAAAAATATTAAATTTACACAATGACAAATGTATTTCCTACAAAACAGTTTTTGTCCAAAAAACATGACTGTTGAACAAAATAATTGAATTTGCAACCACACGTTCGAATTTCCAAACAAGAAAGATTAATCAGCAATTAAAAGCGGTTGTATTTTAAATCAAATAGTTGAATTTTCAAGCGAAAAATACAAATTTTTTAACATACAGTTAAATTAACAGACTTGAAAGTTAAATATTCAATAAGTAGATCGATTTTAAAGCAGAAGGGTAAATTTTTTGCTAAATAAAATAATTTTTAAATAATATATGTAATCTTTGACCAAGAAGTTGCATTCACAACCAAAAAGTTGGACTTTGAATCAAAACAGACGAATTTTCAAGAAAGTAGATGAATTTTTAACCAAATAATTGAATTTTCATGCCAAAAAGACAAATTTTTTAGGAGGCAGTTAAATTTATAACGAAACAGTTAATTTTCAACAAAAAACTTAATTTTCAACCATGAAAGATAAATTTTGTACCAAAAAATTCTATTATAAAAAAGGATTTTTTAATACAAAAGGATGAATTGTCTGTCCACAAAGGCGAATGTTCAACAAAACAGTTCAATTTTCTACCAGAAAGATAAACTTTCAAAAAATAACTGAATTTACAAGGAAATGGTCAAATTTTTAACCAAAAAGATTAAATTTTAACCAAATATTTTAATATTCAAGCCAAACGACGATTAAAAAAAAACAGTTAAATCTTCATCCAAATGGTTAAATTTAAAAAAAAAATTCTTTTTAAGTCTGAAGACAAATTTTTTCAGAAGACAGTTGAATTTTTCACGAAATACTTAATTTTCAGATTAAAAAGATGAATTTTCGTCGAAAAATATTACGTTTAAACAAAATAGTTTGATTTTCAGTCAATTTTCAAATAAAACAGATTAAAGCGCAACCAAAAACAGTTCATTTTTTAACCAAATAGATGAATTTTCAAGCCAAAAGCACATATTTTTTAGATTACAGTTCAATTATCATCCTGAAAAGATGATTTTTTAACAAATAGATCGTTTTCGAACAAGAAGGATGAATTTTTAACCAATCAGTTGAACATTTAAGAAAATAAATTATTTTTAAATCAAACGGATGCATTTACAAGCAAATAGTTGTACTTTCACTCAAAAGAGAAAAGTTTTCAATAAAATACACAAATTTTTAATCATTAATTATTTTTAACAAAATAGTCGAATTTTCAACCAAAAAGAATTAACTTTTAAGAAAAAAAAGTTCGATTTTTTTACGAGAAAAAGGGGGAAAGTGGAAGCTTCGATTTTTAAATTTTTCGATTTTAAAATTTCCAATTGTTAAGGCTTGTAATTAAAAAAAAAACTTTCAATACAAATCCACAAAATTATAAATATTTCAAATTCAAACTCTATTAATTACAATTTTTTTAAGGAATTACTCCATTTTTAATCATCTCAATTAAAATGATAAAAAATTTGTTTTGAATTTTAGTTTAAAAAGTTTTATTGTGATTAAAGTTGAAACTAAATATAGCAAACTTCTGAGATAAATGGAAAAATTTCAATTATTCGTATTTTTCTTCACTAGATCGCAAAAAGTAGCATTTTTCAAAAAAGTCCAATAAATTCGCAGAATCCTATCACTGCATTTGGGAGTGCCGAAATCAAATACAATAAAATTGGTACAACATTCTCGAATATCACGATATCTCATATTTATACATTTTTTTAACAAAAATTATGCATTAATTACTACTAACAGATAGAGCTTAAAATTGATCCAAGTTATAAAAAATGCCGACATAAAAATACTCTCCAAGTATTTTATTTAACTTTTGGATATCCGCATCAGATATTTTTTATATTTTGTAGTGTATGCAACTCTTTTTGTAACTCTCTTGAGTTACTGGATCGTAGCGTGATTACTTTTGGCGTGTTTTAATTTTATTTCGATGGTATAAAATTTGTAGCATATAGATGCGCAGGAACGCAGCACATAGATGTATTCGAAAGTGGAACTCACGTTTCGATTGGATTTACATAACGATTATTCAATCGTCTGTACAGAATGGTTCTAGAGTTCAACAGAGGTAGATTCAAAATCTGCTAGATTCGCAATGCAAGCATAATCCAGAAACACCGATAAAAATTTGTGTGTCTCTGAAAAGGACGCAGATGTGTCGCTAAACCAACAGGTAATAATTGCAATTATATGTTTAAACGAGATTATCCTACATTTGCAGGTTTTCAATTGCGAGTGCAATCTTACATTAATTATGATTACAGTTTTTATTAATATTATAACATCTATCAGAAAGAACGAACTGCGTCATTTTCAACAAAATAGTTGGATTTTTAACGGAAGAGTTATGTTTTGAAGCTAAAAAGTCGATTGTTTTAGAGAACAATTACCTTTTACACGCGACAAAATAAATTTTTAACGTAAAAGTTAATTTTGCAACAAAATTAATTAACAAATGAATTTCCAACAAACAAACAAATTAATTTTTGGTCAAATATTTGCATTTACAAGCAAATAGTTGAACTTTCAAGCAGGAGAGACAAATTTTCAATAAAATAGTTGAATTTTAAACATACAAAGTCGAAATTCCATTCAAATTTTCGATATTTCAAACAATAAATATTAAACTTCAACCAAAAAACGTTGCATTTCCTACACCTGAGTTGAATCTTGAAGCCAGAAGGACAACTTTTTCAGAAGAGAGTTGAATTTTAAACCATGAAAGGTGAACTTTTAACCCAGAACTTTTTTACCAAAACAATTGAATTTTTAACCAATACATGAATTTTTAAATAAAATGATGTTTCTTCAACAACAAAAAGATTATTAACCAAGGGAACAATTTTCAACAAATTTTTAGTAAAAAAGGATATATTCTCAAAAAAATGTAATAGTTGATATCATAATCAAAAAATATTTGCATATTAAATCTAAAGCAGTTGAATTTAATGAAAAAAGATTTTAATTTTAAATCAAAAACAGTTTAATTTAGCCTAGAAAGACTTTCATTTTGAATCAAAAATAGTTTAATTCAACTAAAAAAGACGAAATAACAACAAAATAGTTAAATCGACAACCAAAACAGATTAATTTTTAACTAAACAGTTGTATTTTTTAACCAAAAAAATAACATTTTTACTCAGAAAGATGAATTTTCAAATTAAAATGATTAAAGTTCAGAAAGAAATAGTTGGAATTTAATCCAAATAGATGAATGATGATGATTTTCTAATCCAAAAGGAGATTTCCAAGCGGAAAGACGAATTTTCAACAAAATAGTTGAATTCTTGACCAAAAAAGATTACCTTTTGGAAAATTGTTGAATTTTCAACCTATAAAAGGTGAATTTTAAATCAAATGGTTAACTTTTCAGCTAAAAAGGATAAATTTTCAACCAAGTAGTTGAATTTTCAAATAAAAAAGATAAATTTTTAACCAAAAATGGAATATTTTAATCTTCAGTTTAAAAAATTAATTTTTAATCAAAGAAATTAATTTTCAACTAAAATTATGAAACTTCAATGAAAATAGTGACATTTTTAACAAATAAGTTTATTTTTCAATTAAGTAGTTGAACTTTCAATAAAAAAAGATCATTTAAAACAAAAAAATATAATAGATGATATTTCAATCAAAAAATATTTTCATTTTAAATCAATAAGAGGCGGGTTCAACCAAAAAAAGACAAATTTTCAACCAAACAGTTAAATTCTCAACTATAACAGATTATTTTTATCCAAACAGTTGCGCTTTTAACCAAAAAATACCACATTTCTACCAAAAAGATAAAGTTTTATAGCAAGTAACAAATCTTCGATCAAAAAATTGAATTTATGACCTGAAAATATTCATTTTAATCAAAAAAGTTCATTTCCAACAAAATGCTTAAATATTTAACTCAAAAAGATCAATTTTTAACAAAAAATGGAATAGTTAAGTTTAAAATCCAAAAAATGTGTTTTCTACAAAAAAAAAAAAATTTTTGATAAAATACTCCATTTTCACCCAAAGAGATGAATCTTCACCTGATGAAATGAATTTAAACCAATTTTTTCTCAATTCCCGTCTAATTAATTAAATTTTCAATCAAGATGAATAATTTTATACCAAGAAAGACGATCTTTCCACTAAAAACGATCAACATTTAACCAGGAAAAGAAAATTTACAACAAAATAATCAAATTTTCAAAAAAAGGGGAAACAGGGAAAGTTTTTGAAAAGAACAATTCTTCAAAAAAGGGAAAAGTAGCGAATTAGGACCCTGAAAATGTATAATTAATTTGGATTCGATCAATAAACGCCTTGGTTTTGCGCGTTAATAAAATGCGTTCGAAAAAATTCCTATTTTCGTCATTTTTATGACTTATGACTTCCTAGACTAATCAACATTTTTTTATCGTATTTTCAACAGTGGAAACGTTCCAGATAGATTGTACTTTTTCAGAGTGCTCATACAGCTACTTTTCCATACAGTTCCATTTCCGATTTCAAAAATTATGTTTCTGCAACCTACCCTACTGTGAATGCTGTCCTTTATGAAAATGTATGTCCCTATTCCTGTTGTATACCAAAGTCATTGTATTTAATGAGTTCACGAACTATCTACAAAGTACTTAGAAGTTTATGCTGCTACACACTTAAAGATAGTCATTCTCTAAAGATTAAATATTATGAGAGGTTGCTTTGTTAGTCCACTTTTACGTGACGAATCTGCTGCTGATGGGATTAATCCTAATCGAATTTTTTTCCATCCCTTTATGACATTTAATTGTGGTCATGAGGGGCTGTCATTCGCAGATGCTGCTTCTTCTGAGTTTCCTTAGAGCAAAAATTCGATTAAACTCGATCACTTCACACATCAAATTCTATGAATTAATTTACTAGCTGTCTCATGCCGGAATCAAAGGTCTCTCTTTGGAAGAAACGCAGAAATAGATGAGGCGAATGAACGTCTTGAAGTTATTTAATTACAGACAGAGCAAGGTAGTGTTGTTGGTGGGGGCGGACGACCGGAAGTAGCGAACGAATAGACAGAAAAGCGGCTTGCGGGCAGAAGAAAATAGAGCCAGGGGGTGAAGAACTTGCAATGATAAACGAGATTCGAATCATTAATTAAGAGAATGAGAGAGTGAATAGCATCTTTCCTTTTGTAGCATCCATAAGCTCCACCCACTATTGTTAACAGTAACATTACGGAAGACTCTAGAAATTCAAGACTCTCTACTTCTTATATTCATTAGTACAATATCAGGGTGGCCAAACAAATTCATTTTCCAAACTTTTCTGATTTGTTCCTGATATTGCCCTGGCGTTTTTTTATTTTCCCCGACCATCAATATTTAAAGACAAAAATTCTAATCTTGTAAAATTTGTCATAAATGGAATCTTTTATAACTGGAATAAAACAACTTAAAATTTTAAAAAGTCAGTAATTTCTAACCCAGAAAATTACTAAAAGTTACTAATCTGTATTGATAATGTGACAAATATTCTTCTAAATTCAAAAGATATCAAAAGAATTCGATTCATAAGACTTTAAAACAATTCAACTTAAATTCAAAAAAATTCAATTGAATTAGAAACAATTAAACAAATCCAAAAACTTCCATTAATCTATATAAAATTGGAATTAATTTAAAATACTAGAAGTGAAATATGAAAAATTTAATGAAATTCATAAATATTCAAACTGGATTTAGCAAAAATTCAAGTCAATTGAAAACTATTCAAAAATATGAAAAAAATCATTGAACTCAGTAACTTTAAAATGAATTTTGGAAAATGTTAAAGAATACAAAGAATTTAATGAAATGCCTCAAAATGCATGAAAATCCATCGATTTAAGTGAAATTAAATGAATCTAGAATAATTTTAGTGAATTTAAAAACTTCAAAAGATTTCCAAAAATTTAAAGGGATTCAGAATGAATTCCAAATGAAT
>JAUELO010000136.1:2817779-2828069 GCA_032357855.1 Amphibolips quercusostensackenii
GGGATTCAGAATGAATTCCAAATGAATTCAAATAAATTGAAAATCTCTTCAAATCTTTGAAAACCTACTAAACCCCTTACTTCTTGTAAATCCACTAAAAATTTTAAAATCGCGTAAAATTGTATACAATTTAAAATCTGATAGAATCCCTTAGAATCTTTCAAAAAAATTTAAAACTTTATAGGTCCTGTAAAATCATTCCATGGCCTCCAAAAGTCTAGGAAACTCTTCACAACTGCATGAAAATTGATTCAAACCCCTTTAAATTATTTAAATCATTGGAAATCCCTTTAAATTCTTTTAATCACTTAGCGTCTCTTAAAATACTTGAAATATTTCTAATCCTTTAAAATCCCTTCAAATTCTTAGTAATCCTATAAGATTTCCTACAATATTTAAAAACCTTTGAAATCTTTTGAAATCCGTAACTTTTTTAAACTTTTTAAAAATTTCGTGGAATTTTTTGAAATGTACTAAAATATTTCAAATCCTTTTAAATCTTTTGAAATTTCTTCAAAATTTTTATAACTCTTGCAAATTCTTTGAAATTTTGTAGATACCTTGAAATATTTCTGAAATCTTTTGAGGTCGCTTGAATCTTTGAAAATTCCTTCAAATTTTCTAAAATACCCTAAAATATTTTAAAAACTTTGAAATCTTTAGAAATCCCGTAATACTTTTTAAAACTCTTGAAAATACCTTAGAATTTTTTTAAATACCCTTATATATTTTCACTTCTTTGAAATCACCTTCAAATATAGAATTCTATTAAAAATACCTCAAATATTTCAAATCTTTTAAAATTCCTTAAAATTGTTTTTAACTCCTAAAAATTCTTCGAAATTTTAAAAAAATACCCTTAAATCTTTTAAATCCCATGAAATCCCTTCAAATTATTGAAACCAATTAAAATTCTTTGAAATATTTCAAAATATTTTTTTAATTCTTTAAAATCTTTCGTAATACATTAAAATCTTTCAAGATCTTTGAAATCCTACGAAATCCCTTAATTCTTGAGAATAAATTCTTTAAAATCCATTAAAGTATTATGAAATTCCGTGAAATCTCTTAAAATCTTTTATATCCTCAGCAATCTTATAAAATACCTCGGAATCTTTTGAAAGCATTTGAATGCTTGTAAATTTATTGTAAACTTCTGAATTTCTTTTAAGGGTTTTGAAATCTTATAAAATACCCTACATTATTTCAAATTATTTAAAATCAATAGCAATCCCTTAAACCTTGAAAAACTCTCAAAACTTTTTTAAGCCTTAGAATCTTATAAATTATACACAAATATTTTTAAAATTTGTAAATCTTTCGAAATTCTTTAAAACTTTGTATTCGAAACTACCATGTTATGAGCCAATAACGCCCCTTGAAAAGTGAGGGTTAGATAACCCTTTATCGAATGGTGTCAGCTGCTGACATATTAGTTCCAAACAGCGCCATACTGACAAATTACTAGTTCCTCAAATGGACACTATATAACGCACTATGTATTCTCTAAACGTGCTGTTTGGAACAAAAATGACACCAGATGGCACTCTAGCTCAACCCGAACCACATTTAAAATTTCGCGCCATATGAGAATACCAATCACAGCCCAAACAGATGACTGCCCCGTCAGTCGTATATTTTCACGATCAAAGATGTTGTAAACGTCACGACTTACTTTTCAGACGGCCCTAGAGTCTCATAAAAGGCTGATTTCGAATGTAATATCGTACATCACTCGCAGGGTTACAAACGTCTTCAGGTGGAGTTCAATGTTCGCAAGAACAACAGCAAACATTGATATTTCCGTAAAGACGTGTCTTACCCTACTTGCGATGTAATATACTATCAAACTTCTCGAAAATTTTTCGGAATTTTTTAAATACTATGAAATCTTTAAAATTCTTTGGAATCCTTACAAATTATTGACATCCAATATAATAAATTCCTTGAAATATTTTTACACGCTGTAAAATATTTCAAACCCTTTAAAATCTCTTGAAAATATGTAAAACTCTTGAAAATTCCATGATTAAAAAAAAAAAATTCTAATCCTTTAAAATCTCTTAAAATTATTAAAATCTATCCATTTAATTTTTTAAGATCCCCGAAGATATTTTTAAAAAAGTCAAGAGGATTTAGAAATACGTATGTATAGACCTGAATTCAATAGTGTGTTGAAGTGAATAAAAACTGATTTCAGAAAAATGTGACTTAAACTGACTGTATGGCAGCCCTGATTATTCTTGACAGTTACTTACAGTGCTTCTTAAAATAATTCCCTGATATTTGAAATTTTTTTACAAAATCCCTGACTTTTCCCTGACCACAAAAACTTCCTAAATTTTCCCTGGTTTACAGGTTTTCTCTGACCTGCGGCCACCCTGAACATTACTCTCGACTTTCTTGTTCTAAAAAGTAGTTATAAGAAAACTAATCTGAAGAAAAAGTTCAAATTGAAATAATAAGCTGTATTACTTCCGTAGGTGTCATTAGTTTCACATAAAAGCTTATGTACTTTATCACACTTGCGTTCGAACTAAAGACGAAATCCATAAGGAAAAAGGGCAGCATTTCTTCCAATAGTACTAGATATGCGTTCAGCTCAATGACATGATTCGAAATCGGGTCTCAATCCACAGCTGGTGCACTTACCCTACTTTCAGTTGCCGAAGTTCTCCTATCCATTGAGATTTACTTCCCCAAATACAGGCGTAGCAGTATCGATAGAGGTGTGTGTCAACATAAAGGATTGGAAACAGAAGGCATTATGTTCTTAGAAAATAATTTTTAAGTGTTCTAAATCTTAGGTCATTAAATTTTTTAATTTTTCAAAATATATCTAAAAAGAGAACCAGAGGCTCGCTCTTTCTTAAATAACTGGTTCGCCATCAGAGATACCATTAGTGAATACAAAGAATGAAGTTGAAAGGAGTAGGGCATCTGAAAATAGAGCATCATTATTCCTGCCTCCTCAACCGAAATAAAGTATTCTTTAAATTATTTTATTTTCCTTTCAGCATTCGTACTTCGAAGGCCCTTGTGTGTTTTAAAAATATTTTATTCACGGAAGTTTAGTCTATTTTATTTAAGATAAAGTAAACATAAATTTTTGAGAATCAAATGTTCGTATAATTTGGAAACAGGATATATAATTGGAACACTTGGGATCTCAAAATAAAAATACAACCTGTGGGTTTTCATTTTCGACCAACTACGTCAAACTGATAACATCAAGCACTAAAACCGCCACTTTCGGTCCCCATATATGCGCAGACTCGAAAAACCACTATTAAGTTAAACTGGACACATATATCTCCCAAACGATAACCCCGATCTAACCCTTTAAGATCGATAGAGAGTGCAAGGCGAATTTCAAGTTTTTGGTGTTGTGGTTTGGGCTTTCGAAACCTGCTCTGCCTCCGAATTTAGTAGTTTCTAGTAGATGGTAAAGCTACCTTCTGAATTCAGATTTGTGTTTCCGACAATTACCAACGTCGACAATTTTCGAAATATATTACATTTTCAACAAAACAGTGGAATTTACAAAAAAAAAATGAATTTTGGACGAATGAGTTGAATCTTCAAGCTAAAAAGTCAAATGTTTTAGAATACAGTTGACTTTTAAAGACGAGAAAATTAATTTTTATCAAAAATGTTCATTTTCAACCAAAAAATTATTTATCAACAAAGTAGGTAAATTTCAAACAAAAAAATCATTGTAGACCGAAAATTAGCATTTACAATCAAATAGTTGAACTTTTAAGCAAGAGATGAATTTTCAACCAAAGAGATAAACGTTAACTTAAATGATGAATCTCAAGAGAAAACAACTTTTGAAAAAAGGGTTTAACTTATCAACAAGAAGTTAAGTTTTTTATAAAAAAAAAAAAGACAAATCCTCTACAAACAATGTAATAGTTGATATTTCAACCGAAAAAAATTATCATTTTATAATCGAAAATAATTGAATTCAAAGAAAAAAACATGAATTTTTAAACCAAAAAGATTAAGTGTCAACATAATAGTTGACTTATCAATAAAAAAAGATACTTTCTAACCAAACTGTTCAATTTGCTATCAAAATAATTCATTTTTGAACCCAAAAAGATGAATTTTCAACAAAGCAGTTGAACTTTCAAACCAAAAAGATGAGTTTTCTAGATAACAGTTGGACTTTGAAACACAAAAATATGAAGTTTAAATTAAAAATTTTACTTTTCAACTGAATAGTAACATCTTCGATCAAAGTAATAGAATTTAGACCAAACTAATAGAATTTCCAATCCCAAAAAGACGAATTTTTGACAAAGAAGTTTAATTTTTAAGCCAAAAAGAAGAATTTTCTACGTAACGAATTTACAACCCAAAAATATGAATTTTTAACAAAAAATTTAATTTTGAACCAAACAAGTTGAAATATTTCAATTCGCATTTAAAAAAATTAATTTTCAATGCAAAAAAAGAATTTTCAACAAAGCAGTTAAATTTTCAAAATCAAAGAGACTTATTTTCACCCAATAAAATAAATCTTTAACTAATTTGTCTTAATTGTAACTAATTAGTTGAATTTTTAATCCAGAAGATTTTCTTCCGGAAAAGACTAAAGTTTAAAAAAACATTCACTAATTTTCAACTACAAGGATAAATTTTTAACAAGAAAATGAAATAGTTAAATTTACAGTTCAAAAAATTGATTTTCAAAAAAAATAGTTTTCAACCAAAGAGTTGAGTCTTCAACCAATGAGATAAATTCCCAATAAAAAATTTATTAGTTACATTTTTAACTAAGAACTATTAATTTTCAATTAGAAATAGAATATTGAAATTTGCAGATCAAAAATTGATTTTGAACTAAAAAAAAATTTTAGTTAAATTTTCAACCAAAAAGATGAATCTTCAACTGGTAAAAAAAGATTAATTTTATACTAAAAAAAGATGAATTTTCAACTAAAACTGATCCATTTTCGACCAAAAATGAAAAAGCTACATCTCAAGTTGAGAAAATTAATTTCCCACTAACTTTCAACGGAGTAGTTGAATTGTCAACTGAAAATATAAATTCTCAACGGAAAATGCAATAGTTGAATTTTGAATTAAGAACAATAAATTTTTAGTAAAAATGAAATAGTTATATTTTCAGTTAAGACACTTAACTTTTAACAAAAATAAAAAACGAATTTGCAATAGAATAGTTCAATCCTCAACCAATAAAATAAAATTGTAACGAAGTACGTAGCTCAACTTTTAAACCTTGCTTGATACACTGGGGTGTAAAACACCCCAAGCTTTTTACTTTTGAAACATATAACCTATGCGACTTTAAAATGTATGCTCATAAGAAGATCTGTACAAATTGTCAAGTTGAAATAATCAATAATTTTTCTGTTACAACACAAAGCATGACTTTTCAACTAAATAGTTAAATATACAGCAAAATCATTAAATTTTTAGCCAAATAGTTAAATTTTGGAACAAAAGATATGGATTTTTAGCTGAAAATGTAATAGTAGACTTTTTAATTAAAAAGAATTTAACTTCGGATCAAAAATAGTTGAATTTTCTTATTGGGTTTTATAAATTCATTTGGCATTCAAGTGAAACTTCGAGAAAAAGAGAAAGTTTCTTGAAAACGGAGAAAAAAAAAGGAATTATTCAAAAACTGAAAGAAGAAAAGAATAGTGGAAAGAGTGTGAAGTCTGCTAGAATCATCTTACAGGTAATTATCGTGGTCCAACCTGCCAGCCTTGCAATCTAAACTCCAAATCCTCACACATGAATTCCGTACTTTTTTAAATTAGTCGAGCTAAAATGTCTTATTTCATGAGCAGATAAAATTCTAAATGAGACTTAATATTTACAAGATAATATTCGTCTATTTCAATATCAGATACTGCGCCGAGGCATCCAGCGTCCATTTGTCCATACGTATATAAAACATCCCTTTGAGACAGTCAGAGCCGATAAATTCATTTCTGTTGTATTTGTAAATAACATTTTTCAAATCTCGTGTGATGTACCATTGGTGCATCGTTCAGGTCATTATTCATTTACACTCGGTTGCACCTTTTGTGCAAAACAGAGACGAAGTAACTTTAGTCGATGCAGCCAGAGGAGCGGTTCATCTCTAATGACACGCCGTATCGATTCGAATCGAATAAATCTTTCCATGTACCAAAGGCAAAGTGAAGAGAGTGACGTTAACAGATTTCCTCCCTCCTACTTCACCTATGACACACTTGAGCCAGACAAATGAGATAGTAACGTATTGTTTGAATAATAATTTGCAAACTCTATTCTCATTAATAACCTATACTATGTCTCAAATAATCAGTAGGAATTATTGCCAGTATTACAGTCAATTCAATGAAAATATTCAAATTTAGGGGTAGTCAAGAAACTAAGTTATCAATTTAAGGAAGGGGGTCCTGCGCTAAAAAAAACTACGCTTGGTAACGGGCACTGGGTGGGGAGAGGGGCGATAAATTTCAACAACAAAATTCGGAAAATTAAATATTTTTTTGTTTTTCCCTGTTTTCAAGGCAGAAGAAGCGCCCTATATCATCCCGCGGTGTGGCAGTAAAATAGCACTTTATGGTACCGCGACGAGCGGCACGTAAATTGATCTTTATTGCACTGCGTTGCCCCACGCGCGGCGCGTGCGTAAGCGTTAGAATCAAGTGCCATTTTAGTTCCACTACTTGGGAAGATGAATTCGCGCTCATTCTGCCTATTTCAGATAAAGTATCCTATACATCACGTCAGTAAAGTTTTTTCATACTCGGATGCTGTTTTACCGACCTCGCCTTCAACTCGGACGTTGAATTCTGCATCGTCGTATAAAGTTCAACTTTACTGCTTAGGTATATAATTTACTATTAGGCATCCACGACTATTTATATAAATAATACTTTCTTTTCCAGTCAGAGTTTTTACAAGCATTGAAGTACTAATTTTATTATTTAACACTTGAAAAATAAAATTAAAATCGAAGTACTCTTTTTAATCTCGCTTATCGCTATTTTTTTATAATTAGGATTAGGACAAACGAAAGAAAAATATTTTACTTGAATACGCAATATCTTATTCAAAAAAAATTTTCTAAGCAAATTGTGTTGATTTTTTTATTTTTACCCAGAAATAATGTTAAATTTCCCTTCGGAACATAATTGCGCTGCATGACACCCGACGCCACCGTTCACCTGTCAGCTCAGAAATTCAGTTTTTTTAACAATCAATGACAATCAATAAATTGATCATTCAGGTACACTATTATTTTGATCCCCTGACGGGCATGGGCTAAATCAATTTAGTGGGTTAACTAAATACTGCCCTTTTATATCCCGATAGCGAGCTAAATAACATACCGCTAGCGAGCTGAATAAGATACCCACACCATATTGCAGTTTGACGCTTATGATTGATACGGTTTGACTATTTCAAGTTAAATAACAGGGTGGCTGTTTTAATTAAGGCAAAAATTTTCCGACCATTTCCTAATTTTTTTCCGGGTCAAAAATATTTTTTACGGTTATTGAAATTAAAAAATTCCAACTCTTAAAAGTGAAATTTTTTCATTTGAAGTAATCAAAGCTGCACTGCAAATCAAAGTATTCAAAGTGGAACTCTTGAATTTTACTTCAGTTTGTAATCCAAACGCACAATGATTTACAGGTATAAAATGGAAACTATTAACACTTTCTAATTAAACAATTTAAAATGTAATGCAATTAAACTGCAAAATTTTAAGATTTGAACTTTTATAAATTCAACAGTTGAAAGATATCTGGTTAAAAAATATAAATTCTCTTTATAACTTTCAATGCTCTAAATTAAAACTAATCATCCTCCTTAACTCACATCAATTAAAATTTTTAAAATAAAACATGTCGCTCTTTAAATTCAGTACAAAATTGAAAATAAAAAGTTTCCACATTTCATTTCAATTTATACATAAAAACTCAACACTTTAACTATCAAATTAACATTTTTTTAAATTGAAGAATTAAAATTGCAACGTTCAAAACTAAAATTTAACACTCTGAAACTTTAACGATTCAAAGATTTTTATTTCAAAAAATTAATTTTTTAATTGTATATTTTTCAATGTTTGATTTATAATTGTTTTCTTGTAATGACCCATCAAATATTGCTAAATATTAAAAACTTGTGGTTTTTTGACAAAGTTGTTCAAATTAAATGTGTTAAAATAGAACCTGTTTAGATTTAAACAAAATTTTGAATAGTATTCGAAATATAAAATAAAAGCCTTTAATTATGAATCTATCACACAGGGGCCTGTAGATAAGATCAGTTCCGGTCATTGCTTTGATTCTATCTCCAAGAAATCTAAATGTGAACAGTCAGGGGCGTGTGAACAATTTTCTAATATTACGCAATGCACGCACGTGAGTACCCACGCACTGCCCGCTTTGTTTCTACGCTCCTGTTGTTTACGAATGACTGAACAGTCAGAGTGAGAAAGCCTCTCTTGTTTCGCACATCATGTCATATTGAGGCCACACGAGGCCAGCAGTGCTCGGATTACCTTAACTTGAGGCTCCTTATCTTCAGGCCCCAGTGTCATTAGAAATTATTTAAAAATTAAAAATAGTTCATAAATTTTGAATCGAACTTAAAATTTTTTTTAATTACTATGGATTTCCAATTGAAAATGTTCACTTCTTAACTTTAGTTCAGTTTTAAAAATCATTTATTTATTTATTTTTACAGCTGATCAACTTAAAACTTTTTTCATCAAAAATTTTTTAATTTAAACAATTTTAATTCTTAACGGTTTAAGTCTTTAAAACTGCATTTTAAAACTCTTTAAATTAAAAATATATGCTTTTAAATAAAGACCTTAAATGAAAAACTTGTAAAGTAAAAGATTTTATAATTATGCATTGGGATTTAGATAATTAAATAATTTAAAAAGTTAAAAATTGCATTTAAAATTTTAAAAAAGTGGAAAATGAACTAAATGGATTTTTTTCTCAAAAAATTTGTAATATTCCCAGGCCAAAAATAAATTTACTGACATTTTCCGGTCCAGCAGCCACCCTGAATAACTTAAAATTAACCCCTTTATTATTTGACAATCTCCAGGATTTCAGTAGATACTTTTAAAGAATTTTGTTTTGATTAAAATTCAAAACGCGCATAAGTATGTAGACAATTAATAAAATTTATTCAGTTTTGAACTTACCTTGGAAATGTTTGATTCACAGCGTCTCATACTTGATATTGTTTAAAATCAAGTACAAAAATTAATTAAACTAATATTTTCATTTAAAGTATTTTATATTTTTTCAATAAAAAGAAGAAATAGGGATTAAATCATTTCCGTATGGTCCTGACTTACTCGTACTTTTTAGCTTAGACTTTTCCCGATATTCAAGGTTTTTGGTTAGCCATACGGTTTATTTGTCAGAGATAGAATGCGTTAGACAGATGATGGTTCAAGACCCGCTGCACATTGGGATGTTTTGCAAAAGGACCCGGCAGAAAATGTATAATGGACAAAATTTGGTTAAATTTGCTGAATTGTGGGAAAAAGATAGATCTTGAGGTGATGAACAAAAGTTATTATGGTGACAACTACCAAAAATTAAATTCCGAAGCACTAGGGTTCATTTCTGTTTCGGGGTAGACGAGACTCACTCGGTGAAACCGAGAGAGTCGTATTTGTTTGGAGTATACTTTGAAGGTCACCAGTATTCAGTAGTGTAGTGGTCGTGTTAAAATAGTAGTAACAATTGCTCTTAAAATGCCCGAGAATTTCCGGATTTGATCAATTTTGCTGCTTGAATTATTGAAAAACAAATCATTATATTTATTAAACGGCATTTTTCTAAGATGTATTCAAATAAGTGAGTTAATTTATATAAGTGCATTAAATTATCCTTCAAGCCACCCCAAGGTACCTTTAAATCTTTCAAAATCCTTGAAGTACTGCCTTTTACATGCCTCCCCCCCACAGCTTGAAAGCAACAAAGAATTAAATATTTTATGATATACATATATACCTAACGGGCACCAAATTTTAGAACGTAATTGGAACGTCCTAAAAACGTTCCTTGGATATGTAAGTCAAAAGGCGTTATTTAAACGTTTCAAAAACTGTCCTTAGTCAGAACAAATAATGTTCTGAAAACGTTTCATGTTCCAAATACGTCCCTACAACGTCTCTGGAACATTGTATGTTTTGGGAACATTATTTGGACTGACTTAGGAACTTTTTGAGCCGTTCTAACGACGTTCTCTAACGTTTGTGCCCACTGGGTATATATA
>JAUELO010000136.1:2903830-2914474 GCA_032357855.1 Amphibolips quercusostensackenii
ATGAGCTAAAAGGATAAAAGTATTTATGGTTTCCCTTACAATTGAGAAGACTTATTATCAGTGATAAAGTTTTGACCCTACGAATTAGGGTAAATTTGTTAAATTTTTTAGTTCTAAGGAATGATATAGGGTGAGTTCTAAATGAGCTAAAGTCAGGAAAATTTCTAAGGTGTCTTTTAGCATTGAAAAGGCTTATTATCAGCAATAAAATTTTGACCTCACAAATTAGGATGAATTTGGTGATTTTTTTATTTCTAAGGGATGATATAGGGTAAGCTCCAAGTAAGCTAGAGGGATGAAAGTATTCGTGGTTTCCCTTAGCATTGAGAAGACTTATTATCAGTAGTAAAGCTTTGACCCTACGAATTAGGGTAAATTTGATAAAATTTTAGTTCTAAGGGATGGTATAGGATGAGTTCCAAATAAGCTGAAGAGATGAAAGTTTCTAAGGTGTCTTTTAGCATTGAGGAGCCTTTTTATCTGCATTAAAATTTTGACTGCACGAACTAGGGTAAATTTAGTGAACTTTTTAGTTCTAAGGGATGATATAGGGTGAGTTTCAAATGGGTTAAAAATATGAAAGTTTTTGGGGGTGTCTTTTAGTATCTGTAAGATTTACTATTAGCAATAAAATTTTTACCCCACAAATGATGGTAAATTTATTGAATTTTTTAGTTTTAAGGGATGATATAGGGTGAGTTCCAAATATGCTAAAGGGATAAAAGTTTTTAGGTGTCTTTTAGTATTAAGAAGACTTACTATCAGCAATAAAATTTTAATCCCACAAATTAGGGTGAATTTATTGAATTTTTTAGTTCTAAGGGATGATATGGGTCGAGTTCCATATACGTTGGGGGTTAAAACTTTATCGAGTCATTTATTGTTTTGTATACAAATATTTTCCGCCAGAAAATTCATGGTCTGGCATATTTAAAAAAAAATTCATTTTCGTTTATCGTAAACGTTGCAAACTTCAGTCTCACAGTATAGTGGAATTTTTAACTAAAAATATGAATTTTTAACCAAAACCAGAAAATATTAATTTTCTACCACAAGAGATGAATTTAAAAAAAGAGTTGACTTTTCAATTTGAAAAGTCCATTACTTTAAAAGATAGGTGACTTTTAAATCAGAAGAGATTAATTTTCAACATAAAAGTTAATTTTCAACATAAAAGTTAATTTTCAACAAAAATTGTAATAGCTAATATTTCAACCAAAAAATATTTTTATTTTAAATCAAAAACACTTGACTTTAACCAAAAACGAAGAAATCTGGCAAAATAGTTAAATCCTCCGCCAAAACAGAAAATTTTTCAACAAAGTAGTTAAATTTTTAAAACGAAAAGATGAATTTTCAACCGTATGGTTGAATTTTCAAACAAAAAATATCAAACTTAAAAAAACTAATTCAGTTTCGAATCTAAAAAAACTTGTATTTTTAACCAAATATATCAATTTTCAAGCTAAAAACAGTTGAATTTTTAAAAAAAAAGTTCAGTTTCAACCAAATCAAACTAGTTGAATTTCCAACCTACAAAGATGCATTTTCAAGCATATAGTTGAATTTTTCAGTCAAAGCATTCATTTTTTTAGAGGAAACTTAAATTTTCAACAACCAAAATAGTTAAATTTTTAATTTAAAAGGACGAATTTTGTATCCATAAAGACTAATGTACAACAAAGCAGTTGAATTTCCCACAAAATACTTTTTAACAAAATGATTGAATTTGCAACGAAATAAGTAAATTTTTAACGAAATAGTAGAATTTCTAATCGACAAAGATATATTCTGAACCAGAAACATAATAGTAGACTTTTTAAACAAAAATTAAATTTGAGCCAAAAATAGTTGGATTTTCTAATTGGGTTCCATTAATTCAATTCGTATTCAAGCGAAAAAAGTGTAAGTCTCTTGAAAACAGAGGAAAAAAGAGGAATTCTTTAATAAGGGGAAAAATAAGGAAATAGGGGAAAGAGTGTGAAGTCTTGTATTTTTTCAACTACGATTTGGCTACAGTAAGAACAATATTTAGAGTAAATGTGATTTAAGTAACGTGTGAAAAATATATGCAATTATGTAAAATAATGAGGAGCTTCGTGAATTTAAATTACCAAAGATAAAGAGGATAATTAGATACTCGAGGAATGATGTGGTTTGGGAAGAAGATGGTAGGTTTAGTTAGCCAAAGGAAGTGCTTGCAGGAATCGCCTGTTTCAAAATTGTTTAGGGTATTCGAGCAAATAATTTATCCTAGGCGATTTTTTGTCAATAAAATAAGGATTAATGATTAATTGTTTTAAATTCTTGAATGACAGGTCTGGCGAGCAAAAATTTCCACTAGATATAACTTCAGTCGTGAAGCGCGGCGCCGTGCCACAAGTTGGAAACCATTCTTATGCAATTTAAAGTTTTAATGACGTCGCAGTCCGGAGATAGCCAATATTCACTGCGTTCCGTCACTTTTTCCAGACGCTGCTGACGTCCTTCATTTTATTGTGCAAACGAATCGATGGTTCCTTCGGTTTCCTGGAGAACTTGTTTGTCAATTACACCGAATAATGTCGTCGTCCTTTAAGTACCCTATACAAACACTTTCCGTTTTATCTCGTTCAAGCACTGTTTCTGTCATCTCGCAAATGAAGGATAAATAAGGAGGTAGCAGACGCATAAAAACTTTAGTTGAATATCCTTTAAAGATAAAATATATAGGTATTTTTTGCTATAATGGTTACTTTTGCTTATCCGTGACTCTGTTAAGCTCTTCACCTGGGTTGATTGCTAGAGAGATTGATTACCAGCCTGTGTCGGAGGGGTGTTGCGGAACGAACGTATTGCTTAAATGAGCCACACTATCGTGAGTCTTCGTAAAATCTTTATGATCACACCCCCTTCTTACGTAGGGTTTAAACTTATTTTTTGCTTACTATTTGAAAAATATGTATTTTGAACGATTCCAAAAGATTACGAGAGGTTTCACAGATTACAAGAGTTTGAAGAAATTATCTAGTAAAATTTCAGAGAAAATCTTAATTTTTTCAAGAAATTGTACAAGATTTAGAGGAACTTGAAGGAGTTTAATCAGGTTTCCGGAGATTGAACGGATTGCGAAGAATTTCTAGAGATATCAAAGGATTTAGGCGGATTTTGAGTGATTTTAAAGAACTGAGAAGGATTTCCGCGGATTCAAAGTGCTTTTAAGAGATTTTAAGGGATTTTAAGACATTTTGAAGTATTTCAAAGTAACGGGATGTTAAAGGATTCTGAAGCATTTCGTGTGGTACCGAAGTATTTTCACAACTTATGATGAATATCAGGGAATTTGGATAGGATTTCGAAGTTTTGAAGGGATTTAAAGAACCGTCAGGGAATTTCAAAAAATTTGAAAGATTTCCAGTGATTTTAAAGTATTTTAATAGATTTCATGGGATTTTTAGGTATTTCGAAGAACTACAAAGTATTTTTAAGCATTACAACATATTTACGAAAATTAAGGAGATTTACAAAGCTTTTTACAAATTTCATAAGATCTCAAGAAATACCCAAAGATTTTAAGGGATTAAACAAGTTTTAGTGTATTTCAAACTATTCCAAAGGATTACGAGGGTTACGCATATTTCAAATATTTTTAATAGATTTCAAGATTTGCAGAAATTACCCAATACAATTTCAGAGAGAATTTCAATTTTTCAAAGAATTTTGCAGGATTTTACGGGATTCTAAAAGATTCAAAAGTATATTCACGGATTTTAGAGGATTTTGTAAGATTTCAAAATATTTAACGGAATTTTAAACGATTTACGTATAATATAAAAAATCTTGAGGGGTTTCGACTAATTTTATTGGCATTTTGAAGATTTTATTGGATTTTAATATTCTAAGGGATTTCGAGCGATTTGGAAAGAAACCCACGGATTTTAAAGACTTTAATGAATTTTAAAGGAATTTAAAAGAAAAAAAGAGATCTAGCAAAATTTAGAAATATTTAATAAAATTTCAAGGATTTTAAGTGATTTTTAAGTGATTTTTAAGAATTTCAATCCTTAATTCACGTATTTCGGAACCTATTTTCAATTCAGAAATTCAATTACTATATTTTAATTGCACAGAAACCTAAAAATACCCATTTTCATTATAATGAGACCATTTTCAAATTTTTTATGACATAATGGATTAGCCAACTTTAACTTGATCTCATTTTTATGGAAATGGGATCACTAATGCAGATTCTAGAAAAGGACCGATGACTTTTTAAAAAAATTGTTTTAAAAAACATAAAAGAAATATTTTCAAGCTCAAATACTTTTAAAAATTTTAATATTCTAGGACCAGTAAATAGTTTGGGTGAAAAAATAGATACTTGGAAATACTTTTAAAATAAAATTGTTCCTATCAAAAAGGACCTTGATATAGATATATCAGATTCAAAAAATTAGATGCAGAAAACAGTTAATCCGTATTATAAGCCCGACTCAAATTTTAAAAATATAGCAAAAAAAAAGAAAGTTGAAAGTTCTACAATGTGTATTTTCATAATTTGATTCATGAAATTATAGATGTTTAATTTTAGCCCTGATAATGATAAAGTTTAATTTTAGTCCTAATAATTATAAAGTCTATTTAATACTTTAATTAATTTATATTCGTTCATGGAGTTTTTAATTTGACGAAAAGCTTAATTCATCGAAAGGTTAATATTTAAGTAGTTCTTAACACCGATAAAATCGAGTTTTACCATTCCAACCAGTAAAATTCTCAGAGTTTGAAGCGAAGTTAATTAGAATAATTAATATTATACGACAGGGGTAGCTGTAGTATTAAGAATCATTGTGAGGTTCTGGCAAGAAGACCAAGGCAATATGAAAAGTGCTTAAAAGTAGAGTGCTGACTCACGAAATTTTAAAAGGCGATTTTCTAATTAACTATACTTTTTTAATTTAAGAAATGAAAGTGCGTGTCCTATGTTTTACATCCATTAAGCAGTGTATCACATTGTGCCCATAAAGCTCTCTTTTTGATCTGCTTATTTCTTAATGTGTTGGTAGGTTTGTTTGAATGATAACACGTACAAAGACTTTCAAAGTAGAGTGCACTTGTTCATTTGTTGGGTCTACTTACGTAATCTTGCTATTCCGCGAGCTACAGGCGGATTAATTCGGCGTATACTCTGGAAATGCAAGTTTGGGAAACTAGACGTTATAACTTAAATTACGAACACTTGCTAAACTCACTCGATTATGGTATACGCGTTGAAGAGATATACATATTTTTATTGGTTTGGAAAAAAAGATTGTTTCAAAAATCTATGGAAACGTCCAACTTGCTCCTCGGAAATCAATATTTTTTATTGCTTCATAAGTCACTGATGCCTAAGAATGCGGTGTCAGGGCTGCTACAGGAGTTTGCTTTCAAAACTTTATGACTTTTCAAAACAAAACAAAAATCCAGTGTATTATATTCAATTTCGAAACATTCTACTGACCACAGACTAATTTATAAACAATCTCTTATACAATTATTATTTAATGCAAATTCCTAGGGGTTTTCATCTATAATTGAATTTTAAAAAATTCTTGTTAATATTAAAATACAAGATTTCTTTAAACTCTGAAATTATTATAATCATATCAAGGGGTTGACCACTCGACTCTTGAGTATATACATGATTTCGAAATTTCAGTGATTTCAAAAGATTTGATAGATTTCACGAAGGTTTCACAGATTTTTTAAATATCAATGATTGCAAAAGATTTTAGAATATTCAAAAAATGTTGCAAGGCTTTAAATTTTTTTAAGATTTCGTAGATTCCCAAAAGATTACACAAAGATTTTAAAAATGTCAATGTTTTCAAAAACATTTTAAAGGTTTCACACAGATTTCAAAGATTTCAAAAAACTTCATTTATTTCAAAAATACCAAAAAATTTGAAACGATAGCAAAGTTTGCAAAATATTTTAAAGATTTTAAAGATTGCACAAAAATTTTAATATATTTCAAAAGGCTTTAATAATTTCACAAATGTTTGTAAGATTTTAAAGATTTCAAATATTTCACAATGATTTCAAAAGTTTCAAAAGATTCCAAGAATTTTAAAAAGTTTTAAAATATTTCAAGGAATTTCAAAATATTACAGAAGATTTCAATAAATTTCATAAAGGTTTCAAGAATTTCAAAGATTTTAATAGTTTTCAGAAGATTTTAATGATTAAACAAAGTTTTTAAAGATTTTAGAAAGATTTAAAGAATTTTAATAAATTTCACAAAGGTTGAAAATTTCAGAAATTTCAAATATTTTCAAATATTTTACAAAGATTTCAAAGCTTTCAAAGATTTCACATATATTTGAAAGATTTTCTAAACATTTCTGAGACTTTAAAAGATTTCATATATTTCAAAGATTTAAAAAAATTTCAAGAACTTCCAAAGATTTTAGAAAGAGTTCAAAGATTTTACAAAGATTTTGACCAATTTTTTAAATTAAAAAAAAATTTAACATTTCAAGGATTTCAAAGATTTCAAAAGTGTTTCAAGAGATTTTGAAAGATTTCAATAGATTTTACAAAGATCTTAAAACACTTCAAAAGATTCCAAAGATTTTCAAAATGGCTGTCGTTCTAAAAAAATCAGGAAGTTTGAAAAGAGGATAGACTAGTCCCGAAAATTCAGAAAGACTATCAAGCTTATAAAAAACATTTGACTATCCCGAATTTCGGAATGACGATACACTTCGTTTAAAAACGCCAAAAGATTTTGAAGACTTACACAAGATTTTACAAAGATTTCAAAGATTTCACAAAGATTTCAAAAGGTTTCGATATATATAGATTTCGCAAACACGTTAAAGATTCCAAAATATTTCAGAACATTTGAAAGATTCTAATAATGCCAAAAGATTTCAAAGATTTTAAACACTTTAGAAAGATTTCAAAAATCGCACTAAGATTCGAAAAGATTTCAATAGATTTCACAAAGATTTTGATGATCTCATAAAAATTTCACAAATATTTTAAATATTTCTAAAGATTGCACAAAGATTTTGAAGATTTCATGAAGATTCCGAAGATCACAAAAATTTTCAAAATATTTCAAAAGATTTTTATGATTCCAAAGATTTTAAAGATTCCAAAAAGATTTTACATATTTCAGAAAGTTTTCAAAAAATTGGAAAGGATTTCAATAAATTTCAATAGATTTCACGAAGATTACAAAGATTTGAGAAGACTTCAAAAGATTTCAAGGATTCAAAGAATGTCAACAGATTTCAAATATTTCAAAAAATTTCACAACTATACCACAACGACATCAAATATTTTAAAAAATTCAAAATATTCTCAAGGATTTCAAAGATTTAACAAATTTCAAAATATTTCAAACATTTCAAACATTTCAATGATTCCAGAAAATTTCAAATATTTTTAATATCTTAGAAGGGATTCATAGATTTCACTAAGTTTTCAAAAGATTTCAATAGATTTTACGAAGAATTTAATGATTTCATAAAAATTTGACAAGGATTTAAATTTACAAAACATTTTAAAAGATTCAAAAGATTTTGAGAATGTCAACAGATTTCCCAAAGATTTAAATGATTTAATAATGATTTGAAAATAATTTTAACTAGTTCAGAAAGACTTCAAAGATTTAAAAAATGTCAAAAGATTTCAATGATTTCATAAAGATTTCTAAATACACTGGAACCTGGAATTAAGAACGGGTTTTGGCATGACTTGCAGTGGCCTTGATCTTAAGACCGGGGAATCTAAACGTAAACACTCAGGGACATGTGCACAGTTTCCAATTGGAATACATAATATTACGCAACATACGCTCGTGAGTACGTGCGCACTGCCCCCTTTTTCGCTATGATACTGTTTGTCACGCATGGCTAAACACCGTCTTCCTTTCGGACAAAAGATTTCAAAGGTTTTAAAGATTTTACAATAATTACAAAGAGTTCATGAAGATATCAAATAATTCAAAAGACTTTACGAAAGTTTATATACTATATTTCGAGAGTGATTCTACGTCTTTCAGGTCTTGTAGCAACCCTGTCTTTCAATACTAGATATATCAACCGACATTATAAACTGTAGAATTCAAGTATACTGAATTCAGATCATTTTTTTCAATTTCTAAAGTATCTAATTCGTTCGATACACTTCAAGCTTCGCCGGACTGTTAAAAGTCCGTTTCACTAAAAGAAAATCCTTTCGTATTTTTACTGCTCGAAGAAAAAGGCAATTCTCCCTACACTGCGTCGGGTTCTATATCTTCAAAATCTTAGGCTTTAGAAGTTCTTCCGTTCGATCGCACTGCAACGTTCAGTGAACGATATCAGCAAGGAGACATAGCTCTGCTCCGCTCTAGAGAGAAAAGAAAGGCTATTACGCCCTCGACGTACACGGCACTATACAAGCACTTAAAGGGCGATGCATTTTCCCCTAGATAGTTCTTGGTTCCATTTCTTGACTCAAATCTGTCTTTGTAACGCACATTTTGTGGAAATCGAATGGGGTTCGATTTCAAATCGCTTCAACATTTCATTTTCGTGAATTTTCAGCACGTCCTTACATATTTTTCGCCTCTCGATAATGGCAGAGTGGGATTTTTCCAAGACGTTCAAGACAAACGCTCTATTGCTATTTTATTCTTCAACATCCGCAAAGACGTAATTTTTAGCTTTTATCGTCTATAAAAAGGAATATCGGACAATGAATCTCTTCACTTAGAAAGTACCCGAAGGTTAATTTTCATTCCGAGGAAATTCTCATTCATTTAGGTTTTATTGACTTTACTGATTGAGATTGAAAATACTAAAAGGTGTAACTGAAAACAAATACCAGACTTCACAGTTTAGGTCGCCTAGGATGATCTCAAAATAGGCAAAGCAGGGTGATTTTTTATGAAAATAAGGGGATAATTTCAATTGAATAAATTATTCTAGATTAATATTTCAAGACGAAATTTATTGCTTTTTTAAGAAAATAATTAAATTTTTAACCAAATAGCATGAGAAGATGCGTGGACGTGAATGTGTAATTAAGAGTGTCAGTGGAGTGAGAGACGCCTGAAACGAAAGACCTTGGATACTAATAGGGCCACGTGCATAGCTTTACTTAGTAGATGTGTTTTGAGGTATGGATCCTACACAGTGACATGTGTTACTTATTTGTATTACTTATTGTTGCTTTTTTGAGAAGTTGGCAGAATAGTTGAATTTTCAAACTAAAAATATGGATTTTTTACCAAATGGTCGAACTTTCAAACAAAAAAGTTAAACTTCGAACAAAGACATTTTTATATTAAACCAAAACTCCAATCTTTAAGCTAAAAAAATGAAATTTTCAACAAAAAAAGTTCATTTCAAAATGAGAAAGATAACTTTTCTTTTCAAAAAATATGAATTTTTAATCCAAAAAAGATGAATTATCAACGAAAAAAAAATTATAGTAGATATTTCATCAAAAACAGTTGAATTCAAGAACAAAATCTAGAAAATACATAGCTTTTCAACTAATGGTTGAACTTTAAGTCAAACGATTAATTTTTAATTACAAACAAAATAGAATTTTCAAAAAACTAGTTAAATTTTCAACCAAAGAGATGAATCTTTAACACAAAAAATAAATTCTTGACAAAGTAGTTAAACTTTTAACCAAGTACTTGAATTTTCAACCAAAAAACATGAATTCTCAAGAAACTGTTGTTGAGTAATTGATATTTACACTAAAAACGACGAATTTTCAACAAAATAGTTGAATCCGCTACCAACACAGCGTAATTATTAGTCAAACAGTTTCATTGTTAATAAAAAAATATTACTTTTTTACTAACAGAAAAGAATTTACAACGAAATTATTAAATTTTCAACCTTCTTGAAAATAAGTTTTTAACGAAAAATATAATAGCTGATGTTTCAACCAAAAAAAAAACGAATTTTGAACAAACTTGTTCAACTTCCAGCCAAGTAGTTGTAAACCAAGTAAAAATGAATTTTTTTAACAAAAAATATAATTGCAGATATTTCAAACAAAAAATGTTTTAATATTAAATAAAAAATAGTTGAATTTAACCTTAAAAGACAAATACTTAAAGATTCAAATACACGGATTTTCTGTTAGAATTAATTTTTAACTAAAAGAAAAAAATTTTGAACAAAATAATTGAATTTTCAACCAAAGAAATAAATATTCAAGTAAACAGCTTAATTAAATCAAAAAATATTTCTCACTCAGAGAAGAAAAAAAAGGCTACCAAATATAGTATAATTTTTAACCAAAGTGATGAGTTTTCAACTAAAATGATGAATCTTCAACCAAAAAAATAAATTCTTGACAAAGCTGTTCATCTTTCATACATTTACTTAATTTTTAACGAATAAAGATGAATTTTCAATGAAAAATATAATAAATAATATTTCAGCCCAAACAGATTTTAACTTAGAATAAAAAACAGTTGATTTCTACCAACGACGAATTTTACAAAAAATATTTAAATTTGCAACCTAAAAGATTTTATACCAAAGGGATGAATTTTCAACAAAATAATCAAATTTTCAACCAAAGAAATGAATATTCAATTAAACAGTTAAAATAAAGTAATTAAACTAAGAAACATTTTTTAGTTAAGAAAGAAAAAAGATG
>JAUELO010000136.1:3025318-3035330 GCA_032357855.1 Amphibolips quercusostensackenii
TTGGTTTTATTTTAATAACTTTTGTATCTAAGTTATAAAATACTGTTATTCTAGGAAAGTACTTTTTGCGGCGATATTAAAAAAAATGTAGTTTCTATGCACTTGGTATCATTGTGTATTCTGCGAAATAACTAGATGGAAACGCAAATGCGTAGAATGTCACGTAATCAATATTCAAATTGTTCACCCGAAATGATCGCGAATCATTGTTATTGTTTTTTAACGTGCCTTAATGTGAATTAAAATAGACCGAATTAGGAAAAAATAACATCTGGTCCCAATATTTCTGGTACAACGTATGCTTTTGGAAATATTTTTATATACTGAAGCTGCAAAAACAATTTCTCCTATAAGCACAAAGACGTAGGTTAAGGTAGTTCTTCTCATCCTTTAAAAAAAATATGTCAATTTTAATAAATAATATCTTATTTTTGAGAGTAAAATATTCTCTACAACTTTAATATTTCCAATTTTAAAAGTACATGTTTCTATGACTGTAATCGTTCAAACGATTTTTTAGAAAGAAAATATTTTTAAACAAATTACTATATTTAAAGATAATTTACTTATTTTTTTAATTGGAAACAAAAGAATTCTTGAAAAGGTTTTCGCTGGAAATTAAGTAATGATGGATTAAAATTCAACCATTTTTTCGAAATTAGGAAGAAAAAATTTTGTTACGAAAACTATTGTTTAAATAATTCTTTTTCGTATGTTTTAAACTTTTTTAGCATTTGTTTAAGGTATCAATGTCAAGTGCATTTTTTCACTTTATGTACCTCATTTCATTCTAAAAATGTTAGAATTTTCAATTTAAAAAATTGATTTAAAATGTTAATGAAATTACTAAGCCTCAGAAATTTCTTTGAAAAGTGGAGAAATTTTCAAATGGTTAAAGGATATTTTGATTAATGCTCATAATTTTGGGAGCCTTTATAAGGCTAAAATAATTGCATCTAAAAAAAATTGTTTTATATCTTAGATTTAAAATATTAAAAATTAAATGTAAAAATAATTCCTCCTATTAAGAAAAATCATAGAAAATGTTATGGAAAATTTAAAAAATGCATTTCAATACTCTTACGCGATTAAATTAAAATTTTCAAATTACCTAATAAATTGTTGTAAATATTATTAATGTTTTATGTCAGTTCTTTTTGCATTTTACACCGGAAAAAATTATTTTTAATTACAAATTTTTAGGTTTTGAATATCAAAAAGTTTCCAAGAAATCACATTTTTCATGTTTCTCAGCGTTTTTTACCATTTTTGTTAACGAAAATTATTCTATTTTAAAGATATATAATCTTTAAACAATTTTATGTTACGTTAGCATTTTACACCAAACGTTAGTAGTTTTGAACAAAATATATTATTATTCGATCAGGATTTAAAGTGTTTTAGAAAATTTATATTAAGTTCTTGGTTCTATAGGAGAAGATAGTTATAAGCAATAATAATGTGTTTAAAGAATTATGTTCGTTGAATTGCATTAACTTTTATCTTGCTCGAAAGTGAAAAGTAGACAAAAAGTTGAATATTTAATGAAAAACGCATCTTTCTGGCGTTATTCAAAGAGAATATTATTAAAAACAATAATAAATTGTTTCGAAAATTATTTTTGTTAAATTGAAGTAATTATTACCTCACTGTAACTGAAAAGTGGACAGAAAGTGAAAAATTTTAGAAAAAGCCACAACTTTCTAGCATTATTCTAAGAAAATATTATTACAAATGATAACAAATTGTATAAACAATTATTTATGTTGAATTTATTTAATTATTGTCTCGCTTTAACTGAAATGTTGAAAATGAGTTTAAAAATTCGGAAAAACCGCGATTCTATAACTCTATTCTGAGAGAAAATTGATAAAAACAATAATAAATAGTTCAAACAATTTATTTCAACACCTTATTATCAGTAAAAGGTCAAATTTTATGTATTGAAAACAATTTTTGTTTTTTTTTTTAAACGCAAATAATCATGTAGCACCAGAAACTCGCAAAACACAATTTTTCACTTATGGGGATTTTTGGTACCTTATCAAACAGACTTATGAGCGTGATATTTAGCAATTAATTATTTATTCGTATTATATAGATAACTGTGAAGAGAAATGATACATCCGAACTAGATTCACCTAATATTGAGGATTCTGAAAGAAAACTTACAAAAACGTATTTTTTTCTTAGGGGAAATACGTGTTAATCTTAATAGGACATGCAGAACCTCTAAATCTCTCTTTTTTTTTTAATGTTTTTATTTTTCTCTGAATTCGAAAAAATTTGGGGGTGATATGTACGAAAAGAAAAAAAAATTTTCTATTGCGTTTTTGGCCCACGTAATTGTTTTTCTAGTAATTTTGCATTTTTTCTTATGGCCCTCAAAGGGAAAAAATATATAATTTTATGTCTAACGTCTAAAATGCTTTATATTTTTCAAAATTGTAATTCTAATTATACATTTTGTTACCTTTTAAGTCATATCATTTTGTATTAAAATTCTGAACACAGAAAAATAATAATACTTTCCACCTATCAATTATCAATACATAATGAGGTAAAATGTAATATCTCTTGATATGATTGCGCTTGTCCTCTGAAAGACAATTCCTATTGGTTTGTGCTATCCGTACGGTTCTATCATTAACGTCTAGATATATGAAGGTTCAATCAGTAATTGATGATTGAGCAGCATATTATTGCCACTGAACCAATCACAGTCAGAATTGCTGCGGTAGGTCGATTGTAGTTGTAGATGAAAGTGATTACATCCATATCACCCCCACATTTAAGGCATGATTAGAACAAATAGATATATGGTGTTATGAGAGCTTATCTAATTTAAAATCTCGTCACAAGAAGTTTAAACTGACTATAATAGATGTATTTAAGACTATCATAGTAAAACGACGTCTGAATGTTAAAATTTACCAAATTGTTTCCAAGGCTCATTTTTACTTTTCAAAATAAAATTTAACAGATGTTAAAAGAGTGTGTGTAAAATTTCTTACAATACTAGCAAATAAACATCCGCGCTACGCGAGTGATTATTTCTCTATTTTGTCCATCGTAATTTTTAAATTAAAATATAAAATAGGTATTAACAAAAAATTTTTGGACTCCAGTGTCTGTTATCAAGAATAATAAAAAAGAAAAGCAAGAAGAATATTTTTAATTTTAATTATTATTATTATTATCAAGCCAATAGGCCAAATCCCTTTGGAGATAAGCGTGACTTACTCGGTTCTAGCCCCGCTATACTGTCAAGGATCAAGGAATTTAGTGTATGATGCGGGATAAAGAGAGGGGGGGTATAGATTTTTAGAATAATCTAGAATCTCCGCGTTGCTTATTTAAACAATACGTTGGTTCTACAACATTAATCTGACCCAGATTGTTGATCAATCTTTCTAGCAATCACCCCATGCGAAGAGCTTCAAAAAGTCACCATGTAAAGCTCTTCACTTAAATTTAAGCTCTCTATACATCTTTAGCTTCTTCCACATATGCATTTCCTCATGCAAGCTCTTGTGTTTCTATGGCTTTTTATATCTTTTCGAATTAGGGTCTTATTCGCACATTCTAACCATTCTTTCCTTGGTCTGCCTGTGAGTACGCTGCCATTTACTTTACCTCAATATGCTCATTTCATCAGTCGTTCAACTTTCATTCTCTTAACATGCCCAAACCATTTCAATGAATTTCTTTCACACTTGTCAAACAATGTCTTTTCTATACCACATTCTTCGAGGATTATCTTATTACTGACTTTGTCCATTAGCGTTTTACCGCACACAATGTGCAGGTATTGCATGCAAACGGCGTTTATTTTACTATTATCCTTTTTTTGGTATGTCCAAGTCTCGTTACCGTTCAGCGCAGTGGGTGTAAGTACAGAATTCCAATTAATTTTTTTTATTTAATTCTTTTGATTTTAGCAATTGATGAAAACTGATACCCTGACTCTAGATTTTTATGTAAAACAGTTTTATTTTAGATTTGTAAGCACCAATGATTTTTTATTAAAAAAAAAATGATAATCTGAGAAATCGTATGATTTTTTTTAATAAAGAATACCCATTATCGACAAAAAAAGTAACATAACATAACAAAAAATGGTTCCAAATTGTGCATCTTCTTTAAAAGAATAATGATTTTTTAATGAAATTTTGAATTTCCGACTAAAATCACTAACACAATCTGAAATTGTTCAAGCTTATAAATTTTATTATTTTAAACAAAAATGATTGGATTCAAATCTGATGACTTTTATTTAAAAATGCCAGTTTTAGCTGAAACACATAAGCATAGCCTAAAGTTTTTCAAAACTTGTAAATATTCTTTGAAATCTAATTATTATTTATTAAATATACCAATAATTGTTGACGAGAAACACTAACATAATATAACTGAAAATTGCATAGAATTGTAAATCTAATAAGTGTGGTTTAAAGAGCCGATTTCCTGTGAAAAACCTGAAGATAACCTGAAACGGCTCAAAAATTGCAAATATTGTTCTTACTTTAAAATCTAATGAGCTTTGTTTTAAAATGGACATTTTTAATAAAAAAGCTAACAAAACCGAAGAAACTAAATTGTTTAAAAAATGGTTGAAAATTGGAAAGGTTGATGATGATTTTTGTTTTAAAATGCTAATTTCAGCTTTAAAAAACCTAATATAATCTAAAATTTGTAGAAATTTGTTATCTTTTTCAAAACTTTATGATATTCTAATAAAATAAAAGGCACAACTATTCTCCAATTTGGCTAAGGTGTTCTATGATTTTTCTTATTTATAAGGATTGCAAAAAAATTCTTCTGTGTATCGCCAAGATCAAAATTTCAAAGGTTTAAAAATTTATAAAAGGACAAAATAAGGCTTATTGATTATTGCAACAGATTTTAGAAGAAAAATCTAAGCACAAATAATAATAAAAATAGTTGAAGTTATAATTAATTATTTAAATCTAATTATTTCTATATTTGTGTTTTTTCTTCAGCTTCAGGCCAAAGTTGTAATTTTCCTCTAATTTTAATTTACAAAAATTAATAATAATAAAGGCTTTTTAAAATTATATTTGTTACTTTTTTTATATTACGAGCTATTTGTCGTGACGGAATTTTCCGTGAGACTAACGCTTTTTCCATCTCGTTCAAGAGTAAAGATACGGGAAATTCCGTAATATTAGTCAGTGCCTAAATGTTATTAAGAAATTGTTTAAATTCAAAAAATGACTAACTAAAAATAATTGTACATATTATTTCTAAATAAAATAATTTCCAAATCCACTATTTTTGTATTGTTTACGCTTGAGTTTCCCTTCTAAAATTCGTTGCAATAATAAATGGTCGTTTTTTATCAATTTTATAAATCAAGTTAGAGATGAAATAATTTTTAGCTTGACTGTACAATTAGAATCTAGAACATCGCTAACAGGGTGTATTTCTAAATTTAATTTAAAAGACTTCAAATGAAAGATATAAAATAACTTCAAGTAATAAAAAGCCAATCAGTTTATATAAATATAAATTTCCCAAGATTCTTGAGGAAAAGTCATAAATATTTTTAAAACTTTTAAATATGTTGAATCTAAATTTTAAAACCAAAGTTCATCTTCAACAGAATAGATTAATTTTCAAATAAAAAATATGAATTCTTAACGGAACATGTGATAGTAGATGTGTTAAATAAAAAATATTTGTATTTTAAGTCAAAAAGAGTTGAATTCATTCAGAAATCACAAATTTCCAATAAAATAGTTGAATCCTCAACCAAAAAAGATTAAATATTTTCCAAAAGAGACGAATTATAAACAAAATAGTTGAAATCTCAGCCAAAAAGATGATTTTTCGACCAAGAAGATTAATTTGATTCAAAATAGACAAATTTTCAACAAAATGGTTATAGTTCAAACCAAATAGATGAATTTTAAAATAAAATGATAAATCTTCAACCAAACAAGTAAATTAACAAAGTATTTTTAATTTTAACAGAGTAGTTAAAATTTTAACCAAAAAAAAATGAATTTTCATCGAAAAATATAATAGTTAATAGAAAAAGATATGCATTTTCAAAAAAAAGACAGATTTTAAAAAAAACTACATTTTCAGTCACGAAAGAAACAAAATTTAGGCAAATTATAATTTGAAGGGAAAAATAATTTTTAATACGAAATAAAAATTTTCTAATAACTATTTATTTTAAATAAGTTTTTCTTAGGTTTCTTGAGATAAATGACAATGATTTTTGAAGATTTCACATGTGCCAAAAAGGTATGTCTAAAATTTTCAACAATTTTGTTTTTATTTTACAGTATTTTAGCAAATTTAAGAATACACCTGTGTGTGTCGTTTTTGACCATTTTGGAAATCTTTTACAAACTTTTAAAATATCTAAAAATATTATCTATAAATTATTTTTTTAAAATGAAAAATGACTTTAAATATTCCCAGGAATCTTAAGGAAAAAATTTATTACCTTAAAACATTTCAAAATCCTTGAAAAGCTTAAAAATATTATTTCAAAAAGTTCAAAAATCTACATTTTGATAACAATTTTTTTAAATCTTTTTAACTTTTAAATCATTTTATTACTATTATCATTATCAAACTATAGTGTTGTAGCAAAATAATAAGGACATAATTATTTTCCAATAATAAAAAACATTTATAATTAAAATTTTCTCTTTTATCAAGAATGTTTAAAAAACATTCATAAATAAATGTGGTCGTCAAATAAAATTACATATTTGGAAATTTTGATTTAGCTAATTGATGGTGCAGAAAATTCTTGATCTTCAATAATAGATCCGTTTGAAAAATTGTAAATATGTTCTTAAAAAGTTAAAAACATAATTATTTTCTGCTTTATTAAAGTATTATGTACAATTCAAATTTCCTCTTTTAGAAATCCATTCTTAGAATAAAAATTCCTCATTTAGAAAAATATTTGTTGAACATTTGTTTGACCCTATATCAAAGAAAGAATTTGTTTGTTTCAAATAAAATTTGTTTGAGTTAAACAATGACTGTTTAAATCTAATAAATTTTAGATAAATCAAAAAAATATTTCTTTGAATCAATCAAAAACATTTTTCTGGCATTCATATTCGTTTAGTATATTCAACGACAATGAGTGCGAGATTTTCGAGAATTCCGCTCCATCGCAATCTTATTGGATAGGATAAATTTAATAGGCATATTTTCAAATTAAATATTGTTAAGTGAGTTTTTAATTAGTTTGACCCATATAGAATAATTAGTAACCCTGCATATACATGCATCCGTAACCACAAACCTCAAGATGGGCCAAAGGCCTTGTAAATACTAAGCAACCATTTATAGAATATCGATTGATGTGTCTATTTAGTAGATGTATCGACCATAGAGCTAGCTGGATTTAGATTGATTTAGTTTACTATATTTGAGGAAGGCAGAAAACAGATATGTAATACATAAATAGGTACACATATCCAATAGGTATAGTAGCAATCATCGTTCATTATAGAATGAACAAAAATTAATTTATAATTATTTAACCTGATTTTTTTTTTTCAATTTCACAAAAAAGTACGATTTAAACTTAAAAAATTCTAATCATAATATATGTTATCATATATGCACTTTCCCCTATTACCCTATTTTCCACTTTTTTAAGACTTCATCTTTTTCCTCGATTTCAAAAAAATTCACCTATTTCCCGTTTTTTTCTGCTCAAATGTGATGTGAATTAATAAAAAACCCAATAAGAAAATCCAACTATTTCTGGTTGCAAGTTAATTCTTTTGAATTTTAAAAATCTTACTAATTTATTTTTGGTTCAGAATTAATTTCTTTTAGTTCAAAATTCTACTATTAGGTTGAAAATTTAATTATTTTGTTGAAAATTCTACTCTTTTGTTACAAAAAAAAAACAACATTTTTGCCGAAAATTCCACTACTTGTATGACAGTAAAACTACTTTGTTAAAAATTTATTTTGTTGGTCGAATATTAAATTATTTTTCAAAAATTCTTTTCCTTTTTGTGAGAATTAGTTTTTTTTTTAACTGAAAATTGAACCAATTTATTTTTGGTTGAAAATTGATACTTTTTAGTTAAAGATTTAATTATTCAGTTACACATCCATGTATTTGATTGAATATTCGTTTTTCTTTTGATAAAAGAATTAATCTTCTTGGTTGAGAATTTAACTATTTTGTTCAAAAATCATCTTTTTTAGTTGAAAATTAATCTTTTAAAGTAAAAATTTAACTATTCCATTTTTGGTTAAAAATTTATCGCTTTTAGTTTAAAATTGAACTATTTGGTTGAAAATGAACTTTTTTGTTGAAATATCATATTTTTGGGTTGAAAATACAACTATTTTGTTGAAAAATTATTTTGTTGGGTAGAAAATTCTATCATTTTGGTAGAAAATTCAACTATCTGCTTGAAATTAACCTCCTTAGCTAAAAATTCATATTTTCGGTTTAAAAATTCCGCTCTTTTATAGAGAATTCATCTTTTTGTCTTGAAAACATTTCTGTTCTCTCATCTTGACCAAAAAATCTTTCTTGGTTGAAAATTTAACTCTTTTATTTAAAAATTGTCTTTTTGGTTTGAAAACTCATCTCTTTTGGTAGAAATGTTATCTTTTTTTTTTTTTAAATGCAACAATTTGATTAAAAAATAATCTGTGTTGGTTGAGAATTTAACCGTTTTGTTGAAAATTCGTCTTGTTTGGTGAAATTCAACTGTTTTTTATTTAAAACAAAAATATTTTTTAATTCAAATATCAACTATAACAGTTTTCATTGAGAATTCATCTTTTTTGTTTAATTCAACTTTTTTTGTTTAAAATAAAAATCTTTTTTTATTAAAATATCAACTTCTCCATTTTTGTTGGAAAATTTATGTTTTTTTTTTTTAAATTCAACTTTTTGTTGAAAATTCGTCCCTCTGCTTGTAATTTTAACCACTTGGTTGTAAATGGAACTATTTTATTGAAAATTCCATTAATTGGTAAAAAATTCAAGTATCTTGTTGAAAATTTATTGATTGTGTTGAAAATTCAACTATTTTGATGAGAATTTGTATTTTTGGCTTGAAAATTCAACAACATACTTACTACAAAATCTCTAAAGTATAACTGTTTTTGATTAGAGTAAAATTCTTTTTTTGCTTAAAAATTCATCCCTTGGGTTAAAAATTTAACTATTTGGCTTAAAATGCAATTTTTTTTTTAATTCATCTCTTTTGCCTAAAAGTTCAATTACTTGGTTAAAAAATCGCTTCTATTAGTTGGAAATGAACTTTTATTATTGAAAAATCATCTTTTCGGGTTTAGAAGTCACCTGTTTGATAAAAAATTTGTTGGGAATACATCTCTTTTGGTAGAAATTAATCTTTTCGGTTAAAAATACAACTATTTTGTTGAAAATGCAAGATATATTTCGACGTGAAATCTTAAGCGTTTCATATTGAATTAAATTTGGCATCTGCATATTAATTTTATTAATAAAAAATTATTTCCCTATTTTCAGAAAAATTGCACTATTTACCCTGTTTACAGAGCATTTTGGGCTGTGAAGTCTGTAATGTGGTACATAACCAAAATACTACCCTTCTTTGTAAATCTCTTCTGGATAGGAAAAAAATCCATTCAATGATGTAGCTATTCTGATACAAACTGCTCTCATTGTATCCACCATTATCTACTTAAGGAGACAATAGCAGCCTTGAAATTGACATTTCTGAACCTACAAATAGCCTTTCTGTACACTTCTCATAAATTGTCAAGATAGGTATCAGTTTCGGTCTCGGTCTTTAGTAGAATAAAGGTGGCAGGTACCTATCTCAAATTTCTATTTAGAAACACGATTTCTATTTCCTGAGTAGTGAGTACCTACCTGAAAGGCAATCTCGAAAACCAGCTAACAACATTTTTAACACAGTCGAGCCCATGGTGAGACTGTTTTAGTGGAAATTTTACACCACTGGGTTGGAATCACTATAGTATAGTAGTGACT
>JAUELO010000136.1:3046049-3056972 GCA_032357855.1 Amphibolips quercusostensackenii
TAAAAAGTATCGTGCGTATCTCGGAGACGAGGGTCTTTTCGTGACGAGCGTACTGTTTTTAGGAGGCCCTCACCTACGCCTCGTCCTAAAAACAGTGCGCGCGTCACGAAGACCCTCGTCTCCCACTTGATACGCAATATACTATTTTACGTCGGTGTTTCTCTGTCGTTGTCATTGTCATTGTCGTCATTGTCAATGTCATTGTCATTGTCGTCGTTGTCATTGTCATTGTCAATGTCATTGTCATTGTCGTCGTTGTCTGTATACACGATAAATTTTGAAGAAACTAGCTGTTACAAGGCTTGAAAAGCAAGCTCAAGTTCATTAGCCTGCTATTTTGGATAAAAATTAAAAAACTTAGAGCATGTTGAAAATTTTTGTAAACATTTTTTTCAAGATTTAAAAATTCTGTGTACGGCTATTCATAGTACGGAAATAAACATTTTAAGCCAAACAACGCACGATATGAAAAAAAGTCCAGAGAAGAGAAACGCTGCTTTTTGAAAGCTCTACAGGATTACCATAACAAATATTTGAATTTTCTTGATAAAACAAAAATTCAAATTTTGATCGCACAAAAAAAACAAAAAAAAAAAATTCCATTTTCGTCAAACTATGCAAGATACGAAAAAAATAAATAGACAAAAATTGTGCACCCAAAAAAGATCTACAAATTTGTCATTAATCACTTTTTGATAGGATGCGTAGTTTTTGTTTTAATCGTAAAAAATAGGATTAACAATAAAAAAATTAAATTTTTGGAAAAACGACGCAAGGTACGAAAAAAAAGTAGACAAAAGTTGTACACTTGAAAAAGATCTATAAATTTTGTATTGATCCTTGTTTGATGGAACGCGTATTTTTGTTTTATTCGTGAAAAATAAAAATAAAATTTTTTTTAAATTAATTTTTCGACAATGACAAACTATAAAAAAATTAATAAGCAAAATTTGCTCACCCAAAAAAGAGGTACAAATTTGTCAGGAATAACTGTTTGATAGGATGCATAGTTTTTGTTTAAATAGTAAAAAATAAAAATAGTAAATAATGAAAAAATTAAATTTTTGGAAAAATAACACAAGGTACGTAAAAAATCTATGAACAAAATTTATTCACCCAAAAGAGATCTACAAATTTTTTATTAATTATTACATTCTCATCATAATTATAAGGTATTATTTTTATGTGCAAATCGCGGATTTCTTCTAATCTCCACGTTTCGAGACCCCCTGAATAAAAAGAAACCGGTTTTACGATGGTGTCTGTCGCCGTTGTCGCCTGTATACCGGATAACTTTTGAAAGACTAGTCGCATTGGATTGTACTTTGGCACACAGTATCAGGGGTCGAAAAGGAAGATCGAGTTTGTTAAGCAGCTACTTTGGATGAAAATTTGAAAAGTTAAAGCATTTTCAAAATTTTCGACACCTTTTTTTCAAAACTTAGAAATTCTACGTACGTTTGGTTTTAGTACTCCGAAATTTGAACAATTTCTTTGTATGACTTTTCGATAAAAAGAAAATTATCAGAGTTATAGCATTTTCAAAATCAAAAATATATATATATATATATATCATTTTAAGCCAAACAAAGTACGATATGAAAAAGGGTCAGAAAAAGAAAAACGTTGCTTTTTGAAAGACCTACAAGATTGTCCTAACAACTTTTTGAATTAAAAAAAATCGAAAATTTATATTTTTACATTCTCATCATAATGAGGTATTGCTTTTATGTGGAAACTGACTATCGCGGATTTCTTCAAATATCCACGTTCCGAGACCCCCTAAATCCGAAAAAAAAAACAATTTTACGATGGTGTCTGTCTGTTGTCGTCGTCGTCGTCGTCGTCGTCGTCATTGTCGTCTGTATACCGGATAACTTTTCAAAGACGAGTAGGATTGGATTGGATTGTGCTTTGGCACTCAGTGTAAGGAACCGAAAATAAAGATCGAGTTCGTTAACCAGCTACTTTGCATACAAATTCAATAAGTTAGAGCATTGTCAATATTTTCAAAACCATTTTTTTTCAAACTTTAGAAATTCCATGCACTCCCAAATTCGAACAAGTTATTCTAATGAATTTTTTCGATAAAAAAAAAAAATTATCAGAGTTATAGCACTTCCAATATCCAAAAAAATACAAAAATTAACATTTGAAGTCACACAAAACACGATATGAAAAAAGTCAAAATAAGAAAAACATTGCTTTTTCAAAGCCTTACAAGATTATCATAACAACTTTTAGAATTTAAAAAAAAAACGAAAATTCAAATTTTTATCGCAAAAATATAATGAAAAATAAAAAATTCTACTTTACGGTTAAACATGCAAGATACGAAAAAAAGATAAATCAACAAAAATTGTTTTCCCAAAAAAGATTTACAAATTTATTACAAATCACTTTTTTATAGGGTACGTAGTTTTTGTTTTATTCGTAACAAACGACATTAAAAATGAAGAAATTGCATTTTTGGACAAACGACACAAGCTACGAAAAAATAATGAGACAAAAGTTGTTCACTCAAAAAAGAGCTATAAATTTATGAATAATTTTCTGATGAAACGCGCAGTTCAGTTTTAATCGTAAAAAATAAAATAAAAAAATATAATTTGTGGAAAAAAGACACAAGCTAAAATAACATTTTATTTAAAAAAATTTTACGCCTAAATTACACCAACAAATTTCCTTAGAATTACTTTACGCTAGGATGCGTATTTTTAGTTTAAATCGTAAAAAATAACATTGAAAATATTACATTATACATATATTATATATATTATATTATGAATTTATCGTAATCATACATTTTTCAGGGTAGCCGAGAATAAAATTGAATACAAAATAAAGTAGCAATATTAAAGTAATCATGATAAATAAAATTTGAACCTTATTTTGTAATATCTCAATAGGCAATCCCAGGCCGAGGTACAGAATTAAGTGTAATATACATTTGATATAATAGTGTTGGAAATAATGTAGAAAAGTTCACGTTTTGGACAAAATCGAGTGCGAAGCACGAGATACGTGATAAAATGTGTTCGTAAAGCCGAAAGAGCTTTAACAAGTAAGAATTCACAATCACCAAATTGCAGTTGTCGATGCTTTGACCTTTAATTTAAAAAAGTCTGTGCACAAATGTGGGAGAAATACAAAGACCGAGTGCGTAGCGCGAGATAAACACATCATCGAGCGCGAAACGCGAGATAAATATATTATCGAGCTCGAAGCTATTTTTTGTTTAAATCGTAAAAAATAACATGAAAAATAAACAAATTAATTTTTTGGAAAAAAGACACAAGGTCCAATAAAATGTTAATTCACAAAATTGTTTTTTTATAGGCTGCGCACTTTTTTAAATTATAAAAACAAGAATAAAAAATACATCTGTTTTAATATCAATGCATATTAGAGTGGTCAAAAAAAGCAACTATTTAAATATTCATCGGCGACTGGAAATTCCTATAGCCTAGGCAAAATCAGAATATGCCTATTTTTTTGTTGTTGTCAAAGTAATGTTAAAGTGAGAAAACGGTGAGTCCACTCTGAGGATTCACCTGCTTGGCCTGTGTCTACTAATCCGCTCTTCGTTCCTCTTATTATTACGGTTTTCTACCTAGAAACCTACGCCCTAAAACTTTATTACTTGAGTCTTAAGGTCTTATTGTTCTGCCGCTATTGTTAGGGTCAGTTTGTATTTCGAGTCACCAAAAAATTCGAATCGGCGCAGTTTATTGCACTCCCCATAAAGGCTTCACCTGTTACCTACAGGCGAACTTAAAAGTAAAATTATCAGTTTTCCCCATTTTTCAAACCATTTTTTTAAGGTAAATCTTTGACCATTTTAGTTGTTCTTTTTTAGATTCATTCTGAGAGGTTTAAAGTATACACTGTACAAACTTCACTTCATAAAAACTTCACCAAAGCATGCGGTAAGTCTGCAAATATTGCGATTTTGGTCAGATTCTCTTTGTTGCAAAATTGTTACATAATATTTCTATAATATGAAAAATTTACTAAATCCATTTTGAAATCTCGGACAATAAATAACTCCAAGATTGAATAAATTGATTCATAACTTCTTATGAAAAATCGATCTTGAAAAAGCAATCGTATTTTTACGTGTTAAAACTCCATAAGAGTAAAGGAGGCTTTTAGCGAGCTAAAAAATGACTCTACAACAAAACAAAGAAATATGCATATTCTGATTTTGCCGAGGCTATACGAATTTACAGTCGCCCATGAACACTTAAGCAGTCGCTTTTATTGGACCATTTTAATGCATATAATTATGAATTAAAATAATACATTTTTTAGGAAAGATGGGAATAAAAATTAATACAAAATAAAGTACCAATATCAAAGTAATCATGATAAGCAAAATTTGTACTTTATTTTGCAATATCTGAATAAGCAGTCCCAGACCGAGGTATCGAAAGAAAAACAATGTACATTTTAATATAATAGAGTTGAACTCAATGTAGAAAAGTTCGCACTGTGGACAAAATCGAGTGCGAAGCACGAGATACGTGATAAGAATATGTTCGTTAAAGCCGAATGAGCTTAAACTAAAGGGAATTCACAATCAACTGATTACAGTTGTCGATGCTTTGAGCCATAATTTTAAAAGATCTGTTCACAAATGTGATGGAAGTACAAAGACCGAGCGCGCAGCGCGAGGCAAATACATTATCAAGCGCGAAGTGCGTGATCCAACAAATCCGACAAATCCTTTTGGATTGAAAATTTGTCTTTTATGACAAAAAAGTAATATTTTTTAGATGAAATAAATAAATTTTTTATCTTTTTATTTTCATTAGATTTTTTTTGTTCATAAAAGATTCTATGTTAAAAATGTTATAAGATTAAAATGCTGGTCTTTGGATATTAATGATCAGAGAAAATAAAAAAATAGTAAGGTAAAATCAGAAAAAAATCTGGATATTTTGAAAATTAAGTTTTTCCGCGTCTCTGAGTACCACATAATTTAACTATAAATAATAACTTTTAATTTTTCTAACTGAATTTGTCTCTCCGTGATCATCTGCTGCAGATAGGACGCGCTATAACGATCTTTATTGAAGTCTGCGACGAATTAGATAATCAAGAGTAAAAGCACGTGCGAACTGAAACAGAAAGATCAGTCCTCATACACGAAATTATTATTTTTCTCACAGCCTATAATCAATAGATCATAGTCATTTGAAATAGTCAAATTTAAATAGTAATTTTGATCAATTAACAAAAGATTCAACTCCAACATTAATTTATCAATATAAATGAGAATAAATATTTCACAAAGAATACCGAAATTCAACATTTCTGCTGATGGAAATTGTAAACGAACTCTTGTAACACGATTCTGATGTAGAGCGTGAAATTATTCTGAGGGAGTTTTCAGCAATTATTCTTCAATGAGAAATTGTACTTCGGCAGAGAATTGTTCCCGTTTTCTCATTTGTAGCGTTTCGTTTAAAGGAGAATTTAATTCTATATCAAGATGCTGCATTCGAAATATAACGTTACAATGCAACGCTTGGCAAATTATTGCTGCCTCTTAAGCTCTAAAAGAGATAAAAATGTATCCAATAAAGGTTTTATTGTTTCCAGAAGAATTATCCTACTTAAAATTGCAGTCACATTAAAAAAAATATTAAGGTGCTTCAAACTTCTCGACTTTTTGCCACATCCATAATACGGATAAAAGGATGAACTGTTTAATGTAATATTTTTACTGCATAATCTAAAGGCATTTTACAGGAGCAAAAAACACTACATTTTCAATTATTAAAAAAAACAACAACATTTTCCAGAAAAAGCTCTATGTCGAGGCCGGTATAATTGCCTCTAGATTATGTGGTAAAAATATCACATGAAACAATTCATCCTGGTAGACGCATTATGGATGTGGCGAAAACCCAGTCGTTTGAAGCACCCTAAGGGCCTTTTGCAGCTTTTTGTACCCTTGCAAAATAATTTTCATCAGCTGAGGGATGATGCTCATTGCAAAAATAATCCACTCCATATACGCTAACTTCTACTTTGTGGTGTCATTACTATATTAACATTTCCAGTATAGAGTTCACCAAAGTTAAAAGCCTTCATGAATATCTCTGATTACACATATCTCCCGAGCATGGTGGTAATGAATAGCCAACCCTTTACACCATTCTACATTTATTGAAGCTTTAAACGTCCGTCTTTATATTGTATAACTCTATACATTTACAGTTACACCCTCGTTTTCCTTTATTCATTATTACGTAGTTGCAACTAGGTTATCACGCTCTCTATGCATTAATAGTTTCATCGAATTTCAATTAATTACACTTTCAAAATGGCAATTATTACTCTGTTATCAATTCCGATAGACAGACTTATATTCATGAAGGTGTCTTTAAAAATTAATATTCCTGTTCACAGAGTTTAAAGTAGAGTTCACTCTACTTTTGAATTAGTCAAAAGTGACTTATTCGAAGTCAATTTTGACTAATTTAAATAATGCGTATTTGTAGACTGAACTTTGGAAAATACAAAAAATTTTCGTAGGTTACAAAATTATGCTGAATTTTCCGTGGGCACAGTTTTTGGTAGCAAATGGTAGTATAAAATTAGAAAGTAAAAAAAACAGCATTTGTTTTTCAGTTAGAATTTTTTTTCAATATGCAAAATAAACATGTCCTGCTTGAAATTTTTTATTTAAAAAAATTTTGCTGGTTTGAAAATGTTGAATTTGACCTTCTTTGAGTCCATTTTCAACCAAAAATGGACTAGTTAAATTATCAAATAATAGAATTAACTTTAAAAAAAAAAAAAAAATTTCAATAAAATAGTTGAACTTTCAACTAAAAAAGATGGATTCTCAACAAAGTAAAAGAATTTTCAACTAACTACCTCAAATTTCAACCAAATAGTTAAACTACCAACTAAAAAAGATAAATCTTCAAACCAAAAATAGAGTATTTAAATTTTCAAATAATGAAATTAATTTTTAACAAAAAAATTCACTTCAAAAATTTTGTTTTCAATTTTCAACCAAACCAAAGGATTTTTAACGAAATAGAAGAATTTTCAAGTAAAAAGTTTAATTTTCAACAAAAAAAACAAAATTTTTTTAAGAAGATATTTAAATATCAGAAAAAGATAAATTTTTAATCGAGAAGATTTTCTTATGCCAATAAAGAGGAATTTTCAACAAAATACATAAAATTTTAAACAAATAGTTAAACTGTAAACTAAAAAAGATTAATCGTCAAACCATATATGTAATAGGTAAATTTTAAAATAACAAAATAAATTTGCACGCAAAGAAAAACGAATTTCTAACAAAATATTTGAAATTTTAACCAAAAAAGATGGATTTTCAATGAAATACAAGATTTTTCAAGTAGAGAAAATTAATTTTCAACCAAAAAGAAAACGAATTTCTAATAATATATTTAAATAACATAAAAGATTTATTTTCAACCAATAAGATTTATTTTATACCAGTAGTGACGGATTTTCAGCAAAAGACCTAAAACTTTAACCAAAATGAAGCTTCAAACTAAAAATGGAATAGTTAAACATTCATTATAAAAAAATTGATTTTGAACAAAGCAAAGTAAATTTCCAATAAAATAATTATATTTTTAACCAAAAAAGATGGATTTCCAAGCAGACACAAGAGTTTTCTACGAAAAAGTTAACTTTTCAACTAAAAAGGATTAATATCAACAAACAAAAAAAAAACCATTTTCAAACAAACAGATGAATTTTCAACTAAAATTATTAATCTTTAAAAAAAACGATTTTTCAACAAAATAGTTGATTTTTCAACCAAGTAATAGAATTTTCAATAAAAAAATGTAATTTCTTAACAAAACATGTAATAGTCATTATTTCAACCAAAAAAGATTTTAATTTTATTTCAAAACAGTTGATATTTCAACCAAAAATGATTATTGTTTTAAATTAAAAAAAAGAGTTTAATTAAACCAGAAAGATGAATTTTAAACCGAAAGAAGATTTATTTTATACTATTAAAGACGAATTTTCAACTTAAAATTGTAACCAAATAGTTAAACTGTCAACTGAAAAAGATCAATCTTTAAACGGAAAATGGAATAGCTATATTTTTAGTTAAAAAAAATAAATTTTTAAATGATAATTTTTAAAATAAATTTATATATTTTTACATATCGTGCATTGTTTGGCTTAAAATGATCATTTTCGTTTTTTTAAGGCTATGTCTTGTCGTCCCGAAAAGTTGGGGGACTTGGAAAAAGGGATGGGCTCATCCCGAATTTTGAGACGACGAGACACTTCGTTTTTTAAAATTTTGAAAATGCTATAACTCTGGTAATTTTCTTTTTATAAAAGAAAGTTGTAGGGATGAACTGTTCGAATTTCCGAGTACTGCGAATAGCCTCACATAAAATTTTTAAATCTTAGAAAAAACGGTCTCAAAAATTTTTCAAATGCTCTAACTTTTTGAATTTGTATCCAAAATAGCTGGTTAATGAACTTGACCTGTCTTTTTGGACCAAAAACCAGTGTGCAAAAGGGAATTTAAATTAGAAAATTCCTTGTCAGACCGCAGACAGACCGACAGACATAAATTTTCGTAAAAACAATTTTTTATGGCTCAGAGGGGCTCGAAACTTCAAGAACAAATTTTGACGTTTCGAGACCCTAAATTTTTTTAACTTATACAATATTTATTTAAAATCCTTTATTCCTAAATAATTGTGAAATTAAAAAGGTTAAAATTGGAATAATGCCATGTTCACAGAATTCGAAATATTTGTCTTTAATTTAAGTAACCAAAAATTGTATAAATTTCTATTTAGGATTTCAGCGTTTAACATTTTGTCGTTTTAATTTCAAATTGCTAAAAATAGTTCAATTTTACATTAAAATTCTCTATGCCTAAATAATTATGAAATAGAACTTATTAAAATTGGAATTAAGGCTTGTTTACAGAAATCAAAATATTTAGCTTCAATTTAAACAATGCAAAATTAAAGGGAATGCCATAACCGCCTTAGCGCTCGAACACACAGAGAAGTATTATCCACGGAGCGAATTTGGAAAAGTGTTCAAATTTAATTTTTGACAGTTTATACTTGTAGAGAATTTTATTGCGCATCTTTTTTGTTCAACAACTAAATTTGAAGGTTGTTTTTTTATTTATTTATGTAAGGAAAACGGAATTTTTCACCGAAAAAAAATTCAATACTTTTTTTGCGTTCAACTCGACAGATCTTTGCTGGAAATTGAATTTTTTCTTAAAAATTTTATGTAACATTTTTTAACATATTATACGACTGTTAGAGTGTTTAAGAAGTTTAAAAAACATTTCAGGGCCGTGTGGTGAATTTTTAAAACTATTTTCTTCCAAATCTTGGATGCATATATACAAACGAAAAAGTTCTGTGAGGAAGTTTCGAATTTTGACAACTTTCAGTAAAAAAAAATATTCCTTAGGGATCAAAGAAGTTTTTCCAACAATTTGTAGATCTTTCGTCATTAGGGGAAAAAAGTGATGTTGATATTCACTGCTTATTTTGATTTTATCATTGAGAAAGTTTATTTTTGACATGCAAGGGAAATTTAAAAATGCTTTTACAATGACAAGTAAACAATCGTGGGACGCATAACGATATTGTCGCGACGTAAACATAAACCATTGGATGGACTTTTTAGATTGTGCCTAAAAAATTCAATGATATTATTGGTAAATATTTCGCTGATTATGCCTTCAAAATCTTGATTTCTTCGGTAAAAATAAGGCAGTGATTAGCGTTTATATTTTATTATTTAGAAACTTAACTGATAAGTCTGAGACATGCAAATAAGGTAAATGTTATGAATTTCTTAGATTAGAGAACAAAATTTTAATTGTTCACACCAAACACTTATAAATGTAAAAAGGTGGAAAAAGGAACATAAAATATATATTGAATTACACAACAATATTTGAGAATTAAGAATTTTTATTTTTATTCAATTAGAATAAAATTAATTAGCATAACTGAAAAACATTAATTAAACAAGATTTGAATCACAATATTCATGAATGTAAATAATAATGTAAGTACAAGCGATGAATGCCAGCATTCATAATAATTAATATAATTTTCCGTAACTTATGTAAGATTTAAGTTGAAGCAAAATACAAAAAATTGGATATCCTTATTGATAGTCACGATTCAAACATAAGCTTACCTTATTTCTAAAAGCTTTTGAAACATATCGCTTCCATGTTTCTTCATTTTTTGGCTTTTTCCGCCCCCTTGTTCATTGAGCAGTTGACGCGCTTTGTTTTCGCGATCCGAGTCGAGCGCAGCACAACGTACATAATTTTCACACCGCCCTCACATTTTTCCCCTAATGACTAAAAATCTAAAACTTTCTGGAAAAACTTTTTTGATCCCTAAGAAACATTTTTCTTACTGGAAGTTGTCAAAATTCAAAACTTCCTCACACAACTTTTTCGTTTGTATATATGCATCTAAGATTTCGAAGAAAATATTTTTAAAAATTCACTGTACGGCCTTAAATTTTTTTTTAACTTTGTAAAATTCCTGAAGTCGTAGAATATGTTGAAGAATGTTACATGAAATTTTCCAGAAAAAATATCAATTTCCGGCAAAGATCTGGCGAATTGAACGCAAAAAACTATTGAATATTTTTCGGCGAAAAATTCCGTGTTCCTTAAATAAATAAAAAACGAAACAACCTTTTGAATTTTGTTGTCATACAAAAAAGATGCGCAATACAATTCTCTGCAAGTATTAACTGTCAAAACTCAAATTTGAACACTTTTTAAAATTTGCTCCGCGGACAATCCTCCGCGTGTTCGAGCGCTTAAGGGCATGTTCTACGTGATGACGTCACCAAATCAGTCCTCGATTATGAAATTTTTTTTTGGTGTTCACCATA
>JAUELO010000136.1:3058473-3074408 GCA_032357855.1 Amphibolips quercusostensackenii
TCCTTTTGACCCCCCACCCTCCATCTAGGTGATGTTACATTTTTTGTATCATGTTTAAAAACATAATAAGCGTTTTCTTAATAAGAAAATTGTTTTTTACGATGAAGTATTGTCTATAAATAAATAAATATTTTGATGTAACACTAAATGCTTTTTCAATATTTTTTTTTTAGTTATGCAAATATATAAGTTACTTAATGTAATTACTAATTGATATTAACCAATTTAAACAAATTTTTCAATGCTATAAAGAATACAAAATTATATTAATAATAATACAATTTGTATGAGATTCTTGAGAAAATTAAAAAAGATTTTTGAATATTTCAGGTGTGTCAAAAAAGAATCTAGAAGATTTTAAAGAATTTTTTTATTTTATAGGATTTTATAAAATATTAGGAAAAATTCGAGTCTTCTTAAAAGATGTTTAGGACTTTTAGAAGTTTGGGCGAAACCAAGAAATATTTTATAAATTTGCGGAAATGTTCCCAAGTTTTAAAATTTTTCTAATATACATAAAACGTCTGAAATTTGTTTATTATCTTGAAACCTTTCGAAATTCTTCTAAAGCTTCTAAAGTTCTTCTTTAGATCTTTAAAAATCTGAATTTCTGAAAATATTTAAAGTTTAAAATTCTTTTAGAATCTCTTCAATTCTTCTAAATATTTCTTGAATTTACTCGATTATTTTTTTGATTTTCTAATCCTAACAAATTGAAACATTTTGCTTTAAAATCTTCGACACATTTTTTTTCAATTTTGCAAAATATAAAAAATTGCCTTAACATCTTTCAGACTCTTCTTTGACCATTTTAGAAATCTTTTCAAATGTTTTGAAATATTTTTAAATTATCTCTTTAAATTACTTTTTCGAACAAAAATTTTACTTTTTCCCAGGAACCTAATTTTTTTTTCATTTTCGTGAAACCTTACAAAATTCTTAAAAAATCTCTACAAGTTTTAATTATTTTTGATTCGTTTCACAACTTCTGAATGTCTCTTATACTTATTCAGATTTTTTCTAAAATTATGTAATATGGCAAAATTGCAACATTTTGCTTCAAAATCTTTTACAATATATTCATTACAAAACAATCATTTAAAATTTTCCCATGAATCTTAAAAACATTTTTTTCATTCTCTTGACACTGCAAAATTTAATTTGCCGAAAATTTTTTTAAATCCTGAAAAATTATAAAAATTGTCATTTTGAAATTTTCAAAACCTAAAATTATGCTTTTAAAATAAAACCTAAACCATTTAAAATTTTCCTAGGAATCTTTGATAAAATTCATGCTCCTTAAATCTTTTATAATCATTAAAAGGCTTCTAATTTTTTTTTAGTTCTTTAAAATAAGTTTTTGCCCAGAAACAGATTTATTTCCCATTATTAAAAAATCTTTAAGAATTTAAATTTTCTCTTTTATCAATAATGTTTAGAAACATTTGGAAACAAATTTTATGATAAAGTATAATTATGTATTTAGAAATTTTGATATGCAAAGTTGATGGTGCAGAAAATTTATAAGGTAAAAATGTTACGTAATCGTGTCAAAATACACCCCCCTCCCCCTCAAATTAAAGACAACAAAATTCTTGAGATTTTTAATTTTCCTTTTAAATCTAATTTTTTCAAATTAAAAATACCACTTTCTGCACACTAAAATAATACAAAACTGTTAAAAGATTCTAAGAAAAATTCAGATTGTGATTTTTGTTTAAAAAAAATCGATTTTGTGTGAAAAACGTTAATATATACAGAAACTGTTAAAATTGAAAATCTTGTTCATGCTATAATGATTTTTGTTTTAAAATATCAATTTTTGGTGTAAAACTCTTGCATGACCTAACATTGTTAAAAATTGTAAATCGTCTTGAAAATTTAATTTTTTAATTAAAAATACCAATTCCAAAAAAAAATACAAAAATAATCATGAATTGGTAAAAGATTCTAAACCTTGTTCACGCAATAACTTTTGTTTTAAAATACCAGTTTTTTGTGTAAAGCTCTGACGTAATCTAAAATTGTTAAGAAATTATAAAACTTCAAAATTGAATAATTTTTGTTAAAAAAAAAAGATTTCCTGCGAAGAACGTTAATATAACCTGTATTTATCCTAAAATTTCATATCTTGTTCCAACTATATTGACTTCTTTCTTAAAATACTAATTTTTTGTGTATAACGTAAACATAACCTAAAATTGTTCAAAGTTGTCAATCTTTTTAAAAATCTAGTTTTTAAATAAAAATACCAGTTTCCAACGAATAACCCTAAAATAATCCAAAAATTTTAAAAGATTCGAAATCTTGTTCAAATTATAAATTGTTAAAAAATTATGAACCTTTAAAATCTAATGTTTTTTGTTTTTAAAAACGGATTTCCTGTGAAAAATGTTAATTTAAACTGAAATTGTTCAAATAATTGAAAATTTTGGTTAAACTATAATGATTTTTCTTTTAAAATTGAAATTTTTTGTGTAGAACGCTAACATAAGTTAAACTTGTCAAAAGTTGTGCATCTTCTTTGAAATCTGTTTTTATTTATTAAAAATACTTATTTCCGACAAAAAAACACTAAAATAATAAGAACTTGTTAAAAGATTCTAAATCTTGTTCAAATTATAATGATTTTTTTTTAAATACCAATTTTTTTTGTATAATTTTGAAATAAAATAAAAAAATATTAAAATACCAATTTCCGACGAAAAACACTTACATAATACGAAATTGATAAAAGATTCTAAACATTTTTTAAATTATGATTTTTGTTTTAAACCCCCGATTTCCTGTGTAAAACGTTATTATAACCTAAATCTGTTAGTAGTTGTAAGTCTTGTTTAAATTATAATGATTTTTGTTTTAAAATACAAATTTTTGCGTAAAACGCTAATTTAAGCCAAACTTGTTAATAGTTGTCCTGAAAGTCTATCTTTTAAATTAAAAATACCAGTTTCTGGCGAAAAACGCTAATGTCATCCTACGTTTGTAATAGATTCTAAATATTAGTCAAATTATAGTGATTTCTGCTTTAAAATACCAGTTTGTTGTGTAAAACGCTATAGAGTTTCGCATCGAAAATCGTTTATAAATACATTATGACGGAATCTAAAATTGTTAAAAAATTATGAACCTTTAAAATCGAATGATTTTTGTTTAAAAATGTCAATTTCCGTCAAAAAAGGTTGCGAAAACCGAAAAAATCAATTTGTTGAAAAAATTTTAATCTTTGAAATCTAATAGTTTGTGATTAAAAATATACATTTCCAATGTAAAACGCTAACGTGACGCCAGCATTATTTTTAATACTAATTTCATGCGCGAAGCACCATCACAAAATAGGTATAATATTTACAATAATTTATTAGATAATTTGTAGATTTAATTTTCAAATTTTGAATGTAAGATACATATAAAACAGCTTCAAGTAATGAAGAACCAATTAGGTTTTCAACAACAATGACTGTGAGATTTTCGAGATATACCGTCGACAGTTATTATGCTGCTCTTTGCTGAGATTTCAAAAAAAATTTGAAGAAAATTTAGATTTTTGATTATTTCGAAAAAAAAGCTTTTTAAGAATTTTGAAACGCTTCAAGTGTATACAAAACTTTTCTTAAGATTCCTAGGGAAATTTCAAATAAATTTTTATTCTGAGAAATAAATTTTAAGAGTAAAGTTAAAAAGATTTCAAAACATCTAAAATGTTTTCCTACAATTTCGAAACAGAGTGTAGAAAATTGTAAAGCCTAGAAAAAATTCGTACATTCAACAAAATAACAAAATTTTCTTGTGGTTCCGACGAAAATTTAAAATGATTTTCATTTAAAAAAATAATTTAAAAGGAAAATTGAAAAAAATTTCCAAAATTGTCAAAAAAGAAGCTGGAAGATTTTAGAGCAAATTTTGTAATTTTTCAGGATTTTAAAAAGAAATTAAAAAAAAATTTAAATAGTTTTACAAGATATTTAGAAGTTGTGAACATTTTTTTAACAAAGTGTAGATTTTTAAAGATTTGGAACAAAAAATTTGGAAGCTTTGTAAGGATTTTGAAACTTTTCAAAATAATAATGTGCAAGATTCCTCGGGAAATTTAAAATGATTTTTAATTTTGAAAAATTAATTTAGAAGCTGTAAAAAATAATTAAAAATTTGAAAAAGTTTTAAAAAATGTAAAACAAAGTGTAGATTTTTAAAGATTAGAATGAAAATATTTTGAAGCCTTTTAAGGATTTTGAAAGTTTTGAAAAAAAGAAAAAAAAATTTACAAGATTCCTTACTCTTGTCCCTTCTTTCCCCGGTTTTCAAAAAACTTTCCTTTTTCTCGTTTTTTCGCTTAAATACGAACTGAATTGAAGGGACACAGTGCATTCGGGCGTAAGTGCCAAACCCCGAATTTTACAGGAGAAACAAAAAACCGTCTAACTTTGACGCAATTAATTTTAAACAAAAAAAAAATGCGAAAACGGTTCGAGGTACTTGTTATGCTTTATCGAACCGTGAAACGAACATCCTGAAAAAGCACCTATCTCCGAGAAAACCTTTGTCAAAGGAACGGCGCGTCCCTAAAAATTCTGATTTTGATACATAAAGAGTTGCATTCATTTTTTATTTTTAAATTTAAAAAATAGTACCTTCGAGCTGTTAGTTAGCTCTATTGAATCGTGAAAAGAGCCAGAGTGGCGATTCGGCGGACTATTCCAAATTCCCGGTCATTTCCCGGTCAAGTTTTTCAATTTTCCGGGTCAATTAAAAGTAAAATATTCATATTTGCCGCAAAACTAAAAAATATACTTTAATTTATCACGTTGATTCTAAACATCCTTTAACACAGCAAAGCGAAAAATTTCAAAATAACTGAATTTTGAAACAAATACTTGAATTTTCCACTAAAAAATATAAATTTTTAATTAAAATGATGAATATTAAACTGAAATACTTGAACGTTCAACTACAAAGATGAATTTTCAAAGAATAATTTGTAGCAAAAAATACAATTTTTCAGAAACAACATTAATTTTTTAACGAAATAGTTGAATTTTCAATTACAGGAGACAACTTTTCTACCAAATAGTTGAATTTTGAACTAAAAAAAAATCAACTTTCATCCGAAAATAAAATAGTTACATTTTTAGTGAATAAAATTAATTTTTAACCTAACTCATGAATTTTCAACTGGAATAGTTGAATTTTAAAACAAAAACGTGAGTTTTCAACAAAAACAATGAATCTTCATCTGAAATAGTCGAATTTTCAAACTAACAAAAATTAATTTTTACTGAAAAAAAAAATTGTCAACCAAAACTTGAATAATTAAATTTTAATTAAAAAAAATAATGTTCATCCAAACAGATGAATTTTTAACTAAGGCTATGAAATATTCAACTGCGATTATCAATATTAAAATAAAATAATTTAGCTTTAGACCAAAAAGATGAATTTTCAACTAAGAAGATTAATTTTTACCAAAAAAACGAATTTTCAGCTGAAAAATATTTTTCAACCAAAAATTAAATAATCGAATTGTGAGTCAAAAAATAAATGTTCAAACAAAGAAATGATTTTTTAATTAATATCATGGAATATTTTACTGGTATAATAGTTACATTTTCAGTTGAAAAAAAAAGAAATTTTCAATCAAAAAAGAAACGAATTTCCGGAAAAAAATTTCCTTTTCATCCAAAGAAAAAACAATTTTTCAATCAAACAGCTCATATTTCAACCCAAGAAATAAATTTTTAATTAAAATTATGAATCCTCAAAAAAAAAAATTCTAACAAAAAAGTTCAACTTTTGACCAAGATAATTTTTAATATTCGAGTGGAATAAGTTACATTTTCAGTAAAAAAAATTACATTTAACAAAATAAAACTAACTTTAAAAAAGTAATTACAGTTTCTAACAAAGTGATGAAATTTCAACTAAAATTGTAAATCTTTGACTAGAATGGTTGAATTTCAAACCAAAAAGATCAATTTTCAACTAGGATGATGAATATTTAAATGAAATAATTTAATTTTTATGATTTTTCAACTAAAATAATAAGTATTTAATTGGAATACTTGAATTTTCAACCGACAAAAAAAATTTTAAACAAGAAGATTAACTTAAAAAAACAGATAATTTTTTGTAAAAAAATCGATTTTTTAACAAAATACGTATATTTTCAACAACACTTGTGAGTTTTCTATTGAAAAAGACCAATTTTGCACCCAATTGTTGAATTTTGAACTAGGAAAGATCAATTTTTAACTAAAAATGGAACAGTTGAATTTTCAGTTGGAGAAATTAATTTTCAACCAAACTGATGAATTTTCAACTAAAATTACGAAATTTTCCAACAAATAGTTGAATTTTTAAGTAAAAATGTCAATTTTCTTACAAAAAAATTTTTATGCTAAAATGTGTGAAAAAGATTTACGATTAAAAAACTGACTTCCAAACTACCTAAGTTTTCGGCTCATTAGAGACAAAAATAACAATTGAAAAAAGAGGGAGAAAATAAATTTTCAACCAAAAATAGAGTAGTTCAATTTTCTATTAAAAATATGATTCTTCGCAAAAAACGTATTTTCATAAAAACAGTTCAATTTTCTACTGGAATAGTTAAATTTTTATATAAAAAAATCGATTTTCAACAAAGTATTAGTTGCATTTTCAACCAGAGATGAATTTTCAATTCAAATGATGAATCTTTAATAAAAAAGTATATTTTTAATAAATTAGTTAACCTTTAACCAAGGAGTTAATTTTTAAATAAGTAAATGAATCCGTAACCTAATAAGCACACTTATATGCCCTACGATAGTAGATAAAGTATAAATCACTTTTCTAAATTAAACAAAATTATTTAAATAAGAACTTGAATTTTACTGCGATCAGAAGTGAATTCCCGATTTCAAAATAAATTCCCGGTTTTTTCTCGATCAGTAAAGTTCCTGGTCATTCCCCGGTTTCCCGGTCAAGTCGCCATCCTGAGAGCGCTTTAAAAAAAATAACCATGTGCGAAAAAGCCCTTGTAAAATATCGGCGCGTCTCAAAAAACTCAAATTTTGACACCTAAAAAGTTGCGTAACTCTTTCATTTTCGAATTTAAAAAAAAAACTAAAAGAAGCAGCCACGTCCCAGGAAAAACCCTTATCAATGGTACGATGGTTCCCTAAAAACGAAAATATGCACGCACAAAGAGTTGCATAACTTTTTTATTTTTTGAATTAATAAAAAAAAAAAAAAAGAAAAAAGTAATTTCAAGCTATTACCTAGCTCAATTGAATGGTGAAAAGAACAGGAAAAAAGATGAAATTACTTCATAAAAAAATACCAAACATGGATTTTGACCCACTTCTAAATCGAACTGGACGGTAATCTTCTACAGAAATATGAATTAGGTTTAAAAATTATTTTAGGCCGATAAAACGCATTTCCGAAATTTGACATTTACGCCCGTATGCAGTGTGGCCCTTCACTTAATAGAACCCAGTAAGATAATCCATCTATTTTTGGTTCAACGTTCATTCTTTTCGGTTCAAAATTCTACTATATATTATTGAAAATTCGACCATTTTGTTAAAAAGTCATCTTTTCTGGTCGGAAGTTCAAATACTCGGTTGAAATTTTAACGACTTTGTTGAAAATTCATTTTAGTAGTTAAAGATTTAACTATTTTGTTAAAAAAACATTTTTCGTTGAGAATAATTCATCGCTTTTAGTTGAAACTTAAATTACTTGGTTAAAAGTTAAACTATTTTGTTGAAAATTTATTTTCTTGGGTTGAAAATTCTATTCTTTTAGTAGAAAATTCATCTCTTTGTCTGAACGTTTAATTAGTTTGTTGAAAATTGATCTTTTTAATGGAAAATTCAACTACTTGGGTAAAAGTACAACTACTTTGTCAACAATTGACTATATTTTTTATTTATCTCTGGTTGAAAATTGATCTTGTATAGTTGACAATTCGTCCTTTTTGGTAGAAAACTAATCATCGTGGTTTGAAATCTCCCCTTTTTTTGGTTACAAATGCAACTGTTTGGTCCAAAATTAACTTTTTTGGTAAAAATTCATATTTCATTGACATTTATTTCTTGACTAAAAAATCATTATTTGTTGAAAATTTTTCTATTTTTTGAAAAAATCATGACTTTAGTTGAAAATTTATTTCTTAGATTGATAATTTGACTGTTTTGATAAAAAAATTTTTTTTATTGAAAACTTAACTTTTCTATTTTTTATGGGAAATTTATTTTCTTCAGTTGGAAAATCAACTATTTGTTTAAAATTAATGTATTTTGTTGGAAGTTCGTCTTTTTGGATTGAAAATTCATCTCTTTTTATAGAATTTGGATATTTTTTGGTTAAAAATTCAACGGCATGGTTAAAAATTAATTTGTTTTGGCTGAACATTCAACTATTTTGTTGAAAATTCCTTTTTTTGTGTTGAATTCAACTTTTTTTATCAGGATTAACATTTTTTGTTTAAAGTATAACCTGTTTCTTTTTTCGTGAAGAATTCATCTTATTTGGATGAATTTAACTGTTTTCGATTTAGAATAAAAATACTTTTTGGTTGAAATATCATTTTTCACATTTTTGGTTGAAAAATTATGTTTTTTATTACAAAATTCTATTATCTTCTTAAATATTGAATTATTATGGTAAAAATGTACTTTGTTAAAAATGTAATTATTTTGTCAAAAAGGTTAAATAAAAGTTTATTCCTTGGTCAAAAATTTGACTGCTTTGTAAAGAATTCTCTTTTTTGCCATACAAATTTAACAGTTTGGTTGAAATTTTTTTTCCGTTTTGAAATTCAATTCTTTCTTGAAAATTTATCTTTTATAGTTGAAATATTAATTACAACGTTTTTCGTTGAGAATTGATATTTTTTAGTTGAATTTAACTATATTTTATTTAAAAATTTGTTAGTTGAAATATCAGCTACAACAATTTTCATTGAGACCTTATATTTTTTTCTTACTTTTAATGTTTTCGATTCAAAATTAAATTTTTATTATTTTTTTTTTTTTGAAATATGAACTATCCCATTTTGGGCTGAATATATTTTTTAATTGAAATTTCAACTATTTGGTTGAAAATTCAACCATCTTCTAAAAAATTCGTATTTTTGGCTTAAAAATTAAACTAGTGCGATGAAAATATGCAGCTGTTTTTGGTTGAAGTTTAATCTTTTTTGCTTGAAAATTCGCCTTCGCAGGATGAAAATTTAACGATGCATTTTGTTGAAAATTCGGCCCCTTTGCTTGAAACTTTTTATTTGGGTAAAAATTCAACTATCTTGTTGAAAATTCTTCCTTTTAGTTTGAAAATTCATCTCTTTGTGTGGAAAAGATCTTAGTTAAAAATTTATCTCGCTTGGTTGAAATTTCAAATTCAACCATAAGAAGTTTCAAAATCAACTATTTATGTAAAAATTACCGTATTTCCCCTGTTTTGAGCGCACTTTGGGCTGTGAAGTCTCAAATTTATACCATTGGAATCTGAATAATCAGTGAAATATGCCTTTGCAGAATCAAAAGTGAATAAATCAATTTTAATTTTGTTAATAACTTGCTCCTCATATTATGTATGCATTAACGCAAAATTTTCATTATTTACTTTTCAGAGAGGACTTGGAGACTGCACGTCGTTTGTATGGAGCAACAGATTCTGGTTTTGATTACGAGAAGGCTCCTCCTCGAGGAAGTATGGAGGGTAAACGTGACTTTACTCACAGACCGCACGAAATTAAATTTTATGAGGGTCAACCCGACACTGTTTGATTCATCTGAATTCTGATATTTTAATAGACCACTCTGATTGTACATAGAAGCTAAACGAATGTTGAATTAAAAGTTTTAATTATAAGGCAAGTTTTCAAAGAAAATATTCTCTTCAGAATATACACTCATAAAACTTTATCTTCCCGTGCAATAATTTATTCATCAGAAAACTATTCTTCAACAATAATTTAGTTTACATTTGCAAAATGCAAATGCTTGATCTCGAATCATTTCATTGTGCAATTAATTTTACGTAAATAGTACAAATATAAATAGTCCGTAACTTGTTTTATTATAAGTCAGTCATCAAAAATCTTAGCACACATCTCACATTTAAACCTGATGATTATACAAACTGAAGTTAATTAATCAGAAAGAAATTCTCTTTCGAGAGCAGCTCCCATAGCATTCCATTCTCTATCATCTTCAATATCCTCTGCATCATCAATTTCCACAGAATCTTGGGAAATATCACCGAGATCTAAGTCATCGGGCAAACCCTCGCCTCTCCTAAAACGAGTAACTGGGTCATCATCATCATCGTCATCATCGTCCTCAACGAGTCCACATTTCGTTCTTTTTTCCTCGTCATCATCATCATTGTCATAATCAGATTCACTAGAATTGTCCTCTTTCCTGCGTTTATTGGGAGATGTTTGATACTCTGAAAATTAAGAAGTATATGATAAATTCCAAAACTTAAAAAAAAGTTGTACATTGACAGGGTTACTACAGAAGTCTGGTTTCAAAATTCCATGATCTTTCCAGGGTTTACGGGTCTACTTCTGAAAAGATTTTTATAATATTCTACTGATTTCAGACTAATCTACCAACAATTTCTTATCCAATTATTATTTAATGCAAATTTAAAGGGCTTTTCAACCATTATTCAGTCCTGAGCAATTATCATTAATATTAATATAAAATTTCTTAAAAGAGTGCAGTTATCATAATCGTATCACTCGACTTTTGAATACCAAAGTTCAAAATTTCAGCAAATTCTAAAACATTTCAGAAGATTTTGCAAAGATTTTAAAGATTTCACAAAAAAATCGAAGATTTCACAATGATTTCAATAGATTTCACAAAGGTTTCAGAAGTTTTAAAAGACTTTCCAAAGAATTCAAAGACTTTACAAGGCTTTAAATAATTCAATAGATTTCAAATAGGTTTCGAAGATTTCGCAAAAAATTGACATATTTCAAAGTATTTCAAGAATTTTACAAAGATTTCAAAAGATTCTAGATAATTTACAAATATTTCAAAAGATTTCGTGAAGACTTAAAAAATTGCAATAGATTTCACAAAGATTTTAGAACATTTCAAAGATTTTAAATATTTCCAAATATTTCAGAAGATTTCAATGATTTTGCAAAAATTACACACAGGTATCAAAGATTTCCCAAAGAATTAAAATATTTTAAAAGATTTCACAAAGATTTCACAAATATTTTAAAATATTTCAGAAAATTACGCAGACTTAAAAATTTTCAATAGATTTCACAAAGGTTTCAAAGATTTCAGAACATTTCAAAGACTCTAAAGATTTCCAAATATTTCAGAAGATTTCAAAGATTACACAAAGGTTTCAAAGACTTTCCAAAGAATTTAAATACTTTGAAAGATTTCAAAGATTTCAAAAGATCTAAATAATTTCAAAATATTTCATATGATTTAGCAAAGACTTTACAAATTTCAATAGATTGCCCGAAGGTTTCAAAGTTTTTTAAAACATTTAAAAAAATTTCAGAAGATTTTCCAAAGATTACACAAAGGTTTAATAGATTTCCCAAAGAATTAAAATATTTTAGAAGATCTGAAAGATTTCACAAAGATTTGAAAAATTTCAATAGATTTCCAAATATTTCAGAAGATTACAAAGATTACACAAAGGTTTCAAAGATTTTCCAAAGAATTAAAATACTTTGGCAGATTTAAAAGATTTCACAAGATTGCAGAAGATCTAAATAATTTCAAAGTGTTTCAGAAGATTTCGCAGACTTAAAAAAATTTCAATAGATTTCACAAAGGTTTCAAACATTTCAGAACATTTCAAAGATTTTGCAAAGATTACACAAAGGCTTCAAAGATTTCCCAAAAAATTAAAATATTTTAGTAGATTTGAAAGATTGTAATACATTTCACAAATATTTCAAAAGAATCTAAAGGTTTCAAAGATTTCAGAAAATTTCAAAGGTTACCCAAAGGTTTCTCAAAGAATTAAAATACTTCGGAAGATTTCAAAGACTTCACAAATATTTCAAAAATTTCAATATATTTCACTAAAATTTCAAAAGATCTAAATAACTTTAGAAGATTTCGCAAAGACTTAAAACGTTTCAATAGATTTTGCAAAGGTTTGAAAGATTTCAAAACATTTCAAAAATTTTTCAAAGATTACACAAAGGTTTTAAAGGTTTCCCAAAGAATTAAAATATTTCGGAAGATTTCAAAGGTTTCACAAATATTTCAAAAACTTAACAAAGATTTCAATATATTTCACTAAGATTTCAAAAGAATTAAATAAGTTCAGACGATTTCACAAAGACTTAAAAAATTTCAATAGATTTCACAAAGGTTTGAAAGATTTCAAAAATTTTTCAAAGATTACAAAAAGGTTTGAAAGATTTCCCAAATAATTAAATTATTTTAGAAGATCTGAGCGATTTTACAAATATTTCAAAAGATTCTAAAGGTTTTAAAGATTTCAGATTTCAGAACATTTCAAAGATTTTAAAGATTTCCAAAGGTTTAAAAGATTTCCCAAAAAATGAAAATATTTTGGAAGATTTCAAAAGATTCTAAATAATTTCAAAAATTTGAAGGACTTGCAAATATTTCAGAAAATTCCAAACTTTGCAAAGATTACACGAAGGTTTCAAATATTTCACAAAGACTTTTTTTTATAGATTTCAATGATTTCACTAAGATTTCGGGTAATTTTAAATATTTCAGTAGATTTAAGTGATTTCGCAAAGAATTTTTTTTTTCGGAAGAATTAAAAAAAATTCTTTCGGAAGAATTAAAAGTTCATTTTCTTAAAAAAAAATTAACCCTTACATTTTTTGCAAATTTTTTATTAAATTTTTACTTTCATGAGGAAGATATATTGAGTTTTATGCAGGCTAAATAACATTTGTGGCCAGGAGAATTTTTTTTCATACAATCGAATTTTCCACTTTTTCCTACAAACAATGACAGATACGAAAAAATGTCAAGATAAAAGTTTATACGTCTGAGAAAATTCTATGGAAAATACCTGTATATGGGAAAAAATAAAAAAGGTGGGTTTTTCCAGAAAATCTTTTATATTTTTTTCTTCAAATTTTGAAAACATGAAAAAAATATTTTCCGTAAACCCCCACATGGTTTATTCTTCCAAATATTTTTGAGAAGTTTCTGCTAATAGCAGAAAGGCATCCTATCAGCTTTATGCCGGCTGAACCATTTCTGAGGCTGGGAGAATCCCCCCCCCCCAAAATGTAATTTTTCAGTTTTTCTTATAAACGATGCAAGATATCGCAAAAGGACAAGAGTTATTTTTCATAGAACTTTTTTAGAAGGTATTTAGCTAGAATAAAACTTACAAGATATCTTCCTTATCAAAGTACAAATTTAACCCAAAATTGGCAAAAAATTTAAGGGTGGGTTTTTTGAGAAAATCGACTTTCAATTTTTTTAGCAAAACCGCTATAGAGGTTTAAAGACAAAATTTCGGGGTTTTTAAAAACAAAGCACAAATACGTATCGTCTGATTTCCTCTGAAAAACAATATATTTCGTCCCCGAAACGTCCTGCGACTTCAAGTGTACAACCTGTCTGATTTTAAATAAATTCGGTCTTTATAAGATTTCATAGAATTCAAAAAATTTCAAGAAGGTTTCAAAAATTTCACAGATTATGCTACGACTTGCATACCAGATTGTAAGAGCGACCTCCCCTCTCCCCCACACATTGTATTATTCTTATAAGTAACAAAATGAATTCATATGAATTTGAAAATTAAAAAATCGCCGTAAAGTATTGAAATAACTATTAAGACTTTAAGATAGGTGTATTGGTGCAACTAAAAAACTTCCAGTCACTTTTACAAAATCCCCTAATCTAACCAGATTTTCCAGAACTTTTTCACAATTCCATGACTTTTCCAGGTTTTGCGGCAACCCTGATAAGCAACATTACCGTTAAACCAACCATTTGAATCTGAATCCTCATACTCTCTTTTTGTTCCTAATTCGCCTAATTCGACGACTTCACCAATTTCATTCTGTTCTTCCAAATCATATACGTAGGGATCGACTTCTGCATCACTCATGTCTTCTTCAACTTCCTTGTCCATGTCATAAATCTGCTCTTTGCTAACGAAAAATAGCGGATTAATAGTGTTGGCAAAATCAGCAACTCCTTCTTTTGCTGCTTCTTTAACTGGTTCGGGATTGCTGCAATGTGGCGGTGGTATCCTGGATCCACGAGCCTAAAATTACACAAATTTTATAAAGACTGGCCTCAGACTCAATTCGGAGATTAAAAATAGTGTAAATAGCGTCACAAGATTTAAAAAAATAGTGTCAATATAGTGACATACAATTTTTCAAGTATTAACATTAAACTTCAATGTTTATAAAAAATGTTACTCTTTAGTCCATAAATTATCAAAATTCCTATTTATTTTTCGCTGGTTTCAGTCTTTCCCCTTTTTCTCTTTTTTCCACTTAAATGAGAACTGAATTAATAGAATCCAATAGGAAAATCGAACTATATTTGGTCGAATGTTCTTTCTTCTTGGTAGAAAATTGAACGGTTTTATTAAAAATTCGTCCTTTTTAGAAACAATTTTTTTACTGCAAATTCAACTATTTTGTTGAAAAATTATCTTTTGGTTTTAAAAATGTATTTTCGGCTCGAAAATTAAACAATTTGGCAGAAAATTGACCTCTTTGGTTGAAAATTAATGTACCTATTTTTTTCAAAGCAGTTTTAGTTGAAGAATGACGTGTTTTGTTCAAAATTCGCCTTTGCTGACTAAATCCAACGGTTTTTTATTTTTAACTAAAATCTTTTTCGTTGAAATATCAACTATTACATTTTTCGTTGAAAAATCATCTTTTTAGACTAAAAATTCAACTCCTGGGTTGAAAGTTGAACGACTTTCCTAAAAGCTCATTTTTTTTTGTTGAAAATACATTATTTTATTTGAAAATTCTTTTTTTTGTTAAAAAATTCTTTTTTGATACTCGGAAATGAACTATTTTGTTTAAAATTCAACTGATTAGGTTTAAATGACCTTTTTGTTGAAAATTTATATTCTCGCGTTGAAGATTGAACTGTTTTACAGAAAATTTGTCTTTTTGTCTTGAAAATACCATAATTTGGTATAAGATTCAACTATTTGGTACAAAATTAAAGTTTTTTTCATGACATTCGTTTCTTTTTAAATTAAAAATTATTTCTCAATACAAATTAAACTTCTCGACTGAAAAATCAACTATTTGGTAGCAAATATATGCGTTGGATCGAGAATTAGTCTTTTTAAGAAGAGAAGAAATTTTTTTGGTTGAAAGTGCAACTGTATGGTTGAAAATTAATCTGTATTAGTTGAGGATTCAAGTATTTTGTTGTAAATTTGTCTTCTTTGACTATACTTAACTGCTTTTTATTTTAAATTAAAATCTTTTTTTGTTTAAATATCAGCCATTACATTCTTCGTGGATATTAGTATTTTCAGGTTGAAAATTCAACAATTTGGTACAAAACTTAACTGTTTTTAAAAAAATTAAAATAATTTATTGGGATTTCATCTTTTTGGTTGAAAATTTCAAGGTTTGATTGAAAATTCATCTGTTTTGTTAAAAGCTCATGTTTTTGGCTTGAAAATTAAACATTTAGGACGGCACTTAATCAGTTTGTGAGATCATTTGTAGCCAATGATCGAACAAGTTCAAACATATTTCTTAAGAAAAAGTAAAGAAACAGTGGCATTAGTAGACAAGTGAGAAAATAGTATCATTAGTGTAATTTTTTCGAAATAATAGAAAAATAGTGCTATCGCTAAAAAAAAGTGTCAAATAGTGTCAAAAAGACGAATGTTCAATAAAGCAGTTGAATTTTCAACGAAATAGTTTGAATTGTAAAGCCAAAAAGATACATTTTTTAGAAGGCAGT
>JAUELO010000137.1:32204-43936 GCA_032357855.1 Amphibolips quercusostensackenii
CCACAATGTTCATCTCGTACTTGTCGCTGGCATGAAGTTCTTGTTCATTTCGGTACCAAGCTATCTGTGGGAAGGGGGTACCAGTCACGGTACATGTGAATTTTGTGGGCTTATCAGCTTCTACTATTACTGGTTGTAATTTCTGGATAAACCTAGGTGCAATCTTTTTCTCTTTATCAGTGATCGAAATTTCAACTTGAGTTCGTTGTTTTCGTTTAGGCTTCTCTTGTTTCTTTGTTTCGACAGTGACTTCAAGATTTTCTTGTTGTACATCTTCAACTTCTGTGATTTCTGTAGGCATAGCGTCAATTTTCACAGTCTTACGATTCTTCTGAATTTTAACATCTTCTGTTGATGTCAAAGTTTCTTCTAAAATACTTTCGCTTACTTCTACAACTTCAGGAACAAGTTCTTTAGGTACTTCCACAACTTCTTCTGGAATTTCGACTATCTCTTGGGGCTTTTCCTTTTTCTTTGGCTTCTTTTCTTTTTTCACGAGATCGGTTTTCACTTCCTCAGTTACTTCTTCAGTTTCCTCTTCGGGAAGAGAGAGATGTTCAAGTATTTCGTCAGGCTTTTGCTCCTTCTTGTGTTTGTCTTTCTTCACTGACTTCAACGTAATTTCTTCTGGTGTTTCCGTTTCTTTCACTTTCTTAGGAATTGGTTTCAGTGTAATTTCCTCTTTATCCTCTGGAACGTCCTTTGGTCTACCGCGTTTTGTAGGTTTTAGTAGAATTACTTCAACTTTTTCTTCCTGTGGTTTTACATCTTTAGGTTTTACTACAATAATTTCTGCTTTATCAATCATAGTTTCATCATCTGTTAATTGTTCTTCAGTTAGCTGTTCTGGTTGTTCAGATTTTGGCTTTATCTGCATTCCTTTCTTTTTACCGCGAATCCAAGGTGCTTCAGTTTTCTGCTCGGGTTTCTCTTCGACAACTTTTTCTGAAACGAGCGTTTCTAGTTCTTGCTGTGTTTCCGTTACTTCTGTCACCAATTCCTCTTGATTAATTTGAACTACAGTTACATCTTCATTAAATTCTACAACTTTCTTAGATGGTTTCTTAGCTTTTCTCCATGGCATAGTTGCAGTTTCCTGAGGTTTGTCTTCTTCTGGTCGCTCCTCCATCTCTTCAGGTACTTTCTCAGGTTTCTTCTTACCTCGAATCCATGGTAATTCTGTTTTTTCTTCAAATACTTCCAGTTGAGGTGCTTCTTCTGGTTTTTCCTTCTTAGGTACAGGTTTCAAATCAATCTCTTCTTTCTCAATTTCTTCAGGTTTCTTAGGTCTAATTGGCTTTAAAGACTTTTCTTGTTTTTCTTCCCGTTCCGACTCTTTTTTCTTGTAAGGTTTCAGTTTAATTTCCTCTTTAATTTCTTCCTCCTTTGGTAAACGTTTCACAGGTTTCAAAGTGATTTCCTCTTTAGTTTCTTCTTCTTTTGGTAATCTTTTAACAGGTTTCAAAGTGACTTTCTTATTATCTTCTTGTTCTTCTGGTTTTATGACACGTTTCGCTTTTTGTAATGTTATAGCAGTAAAGTCTTTGACTTCTTCTACTTTTTGCTCGGATATTGGCTTCTTTTGGCCTTTCCAAAGTGCTTTTTCCTTTTCTTTTGTTTTTTTTTCAGGAACAGCATCCGGAGCCATTTTTGGCGTTAGCTTTTCAACCTGCTTTTCCTGTTCCTCTGTAACCTCTTCAGGTATCTGTTCTTCGGTTATTTCAGGAGCCTCCTCTGGTTTTATTTCAAGTGAAACTTCTTCGACCTGCTTTGTTGTTATTTCTGCCGTAGTTTTTTCAACCTTCTTTGACTTCTTTCCTCGCTTCCATGGTAACTCTGTAACCTCTTCAGGTTTCTCTTCTTTAGGTACTTTAGGAACTTCCTCTGATTTGATTTTAAGTTCAGCTTCTTCAGCCTGCTCTGTTAATATTTCTGCGGTAGTTTTTTCAACCTTCTTTGACTCCTTTCCTTGCTTCCATGGTAACTTTGTAACCTCTTCAGGTTTCTGTTCTTTAGGTACTTCAGGAACTTCCTCTGGTTTGATTTTAAGTTTAGCTTCTTCAAACTGCTCTGCTGGTATTTCTACAATTTCTTCAGGTTTCTTGAATATAATTGGCTTCAAATCTTTTTCTTCTTTTTCCTTCCGTTCCGGTTTTTCTTTCCTGAAAGGCTTGAGTTTAATTTCCTCTTTAGTTCCTTCCTCCTTTGGTAGACGTTTCACCGGCTTCAAAGTGATTTCTTCTTTAGTTTCTTCATCCTTTGGTAAGCGTTTAACAGGTTTCAAAGTAACTTCCTCCCTATCTTCTTGTACTACTGGTTTTATGACACGTTTGGCTTTCTGTAGTGTTATAGCAGTAAAGTCTTCAACTTCTTGTACTTTTTGTTCGGATTTTGTCTTCTTTTCGCGTCTCCAAGGTGCTTCTTCCTTTTCTTCTGGCTTTTCTTTAGGAACTTCATCGGAAGCAATTTCTGGCGTTGGCTTTTCAACCGGCTTTTTCTGTTTCTTTCCTCGCTTCCATGGTAACTCTGTAACTTCTTCAGGTTCATGTTCCTTAGGTGCTAGAGGAACGTCCTCTGGTTTTTTATCAAGTGTAAGTTCTTCGACCTGCTCTCCTGTTGTTTCTGCAGTAGTTTTTTCAACCTTCTTTGGTTTCTTTCCTCGTTTCCATGGTAACTGTGTAACCTCTTCAGGATTCTGTTCCACAGGTACTTCATGAGTTTCCTCAGGCTTAATTTCAAGTTTAGATTCTTCAACATATTCCTTTGTTATTTCTATAACAGTTTTTTCAACCTTCTTTGGTTTTTTTGCTCGTTTCCATGGCAACTCTGCAACCTCTTCAGGTTTTTCATCCTCAGGTACTTCAGGAACTTCTTCTTGTTTAATTTCAAGTTTGGATTCTTCCACCTGTTCTGTTGTTAATTCTGCTGTAGTTTTTCCAAAGATCTTTGGTTTCTTGCCTAGTTTCCATTGTAATTCAGCTTTTTCTTCTGGTTTTTCTTCAACTGGCACATCAGGTTTAACCTCTTCTGGCTTTACTGGCCTATGAATTATTTCTTCCATAGTTTCTTCTTCTTTGCTTGTACGTTTTACCGGTTTCAAAATCACTTCTTCCTTTTCTTCTTTCTCTACAGGTTTAGGCTTTCTCTTTACTGGTTTTAACAAAATGGTTTTAATATCTTCAATTTCTTCCTGCTTCACAATAGTCTGCGTTTCTGTTTGTTCTGTTATTATTTCAGTAAAATCTTGTGGCTGTTCCTCTACTCTTTCTGGAGCTTCCTCTCGGACAGGCTTTAATTTAACCTCTTCACTTGTTTCTTCTTCTTTAGGTAATCGCTTGACTGGTTTCAAAATAATCTCCTCCTTATCTTCTTGTTCCTCAGGTTTCTTTCCACGTTTCGTAGTCTTCAAAACTACCGATGTAATATCCTCAACTTCAGTCTCTTGTTGAACATCTCTTACTTTTATCTCTACTGGCTTCTTACGCCATGATATTTCAGAAACTTCTTTTTTATCTTCTACTATAACTTCTTCTACAATTTCACTTTCTTGTATTTTTTCTTCTACTTGTTCGTCTTTCCTTACCGGCTTCTTTTTTCCTCGCTTCCAAATTGTTTTAGTCTTTTCTTCAACAATTTCTTCTTCAGGTTTGACAGGTTTCTCGATAGGTTTCAATTTTATTTCTTCTACAGTTTCTGTTTTTTCTGGAGTCTTTTGGACAGGTTTTAATTCTATTCCTTCTCTTTCCTTTTGTTCTTCTGGTTTCTTTCCACATTTAACTGGCTTCAAAGAAATTGCACTGAAGTCTTTTATTTTTTCCTCAACTTTGATCTTTTCCACTGTCATTTCCGTTTGCCAGGGTGTTTTCTTAGTTGATTTTTCTTCTTCCGGTATGATCTGTTCTTGAACATATTTAACAGGTTTTTCAATAACTTTTTTAGGCCCTCGACGCCAAGGTAATTCCGTAACCTCTGTTAGTTTTTCTTCCTTGGGTGCTTCTTCTAGCGAAGCAAGTTTTGGTTTTTCTTTCTCAAATGGTTTCAAAATTACTTCTACTTTTTCCGGCTTTTCTGGCTTTACTTTTTTGGAAGGTTTCAATGTAATCTCAACCTTTTTCTTCTCTTCAGGTTTTTCTATTTCAAAAGGCTGTAGGATGATTTCAACACTTTCCCGTTCTTCTGGTTTGTCTTTCTTGAAAGGTTTTAATTTGATTTCCAAGTGCTCTGTCTCTTGAGGTTTAGGCTTCGGAATAGGTTTCAATTTAATTTCTTCTTCGGATTCTTCTTCCTGTGGTATACGTTTAACTGGTTTTAATACTACTTCCTCGGTATCCTTTCGTTCTTCAGGTCTTGGGACACGTTTTGTCGGTTTAAGTGTTACAGACCTAATGTCTTCAATTTTTTCCTCTTCCACCTTCACTTCTTTTTTTTGTGCCTTCTTTCCTCGAAGCCAAGGAAGTGCAGCTTGTTCTGTTGGTTTATCTTCCTCAGGTTTTTCTTGAGGTACAAGCTTTGATTTAAGGGTCAATTCGGTAGTTGTTTTTTCCGTTTCATCAACTTCAAAAATGTGTTTATCCTCTTCCTCATGATATAGGATCTTTTCAGTTGGCTTCTTTATACCTCGTCGCCACGATACTGCTGTTTCATGAATTGTTTCTTCTTCAGTGACTTTATCATCCTTCGTTAGAGAAGTTTCCTTCTTTTTCAAAATGGTCTTTTCTGTCTTTTCAATATCATGAATCTGCTCATCCTCCTCTTCGTGATAAGGAGCTTTTCCCGTTGGCCTCTTTGTCCCTATGATCCAGGAAACTGCTGCTTCTTCAATTTTCTCTTCCTCAACTACTTTTTTGTCCTTCTCAATAGTTGCTACTTCTAAGTCAGACTTTCCACGCAATAAACTTGTATCTGCCTGTTCTAAATATGGTACCTTGTCAGATAAAACTATAGTCTTCTCTGGTTTAACTGGTTTCAATTGAATATCTTCTATCTGCTCCTTCGGTAATTCTTTCTTTTCAGTCTTAGCTCTCTTAAGCGTGATTTTTTCTTGTGTCCAGGGAAGAGGTTGTTCAGATTTTTCATCTTTCTTAGGTTTCTTTGTTGTTTCAAGTGTTATATCCTTATCTTCACAAACCGTAAGTATAGTGCTATCCTCCTGTACAAGATAATCAGTCTTATCAGATTTTTTTTTAACAGTTTTGATACTTTCAGTAACTACTGACTTAAGTTCAACTTTCTCTATGTCCGTTTCTCTAATAGTTGGTTTTTTAGGTTTAGTAGATTTTAACTGAATCTGTTCAACGGTATCCTCTGGAATTTCTTTTTTTTCAAGCTTAGCTTTTTTCAAAGTGATCTTTTCCTCCGTCCAAGGTTTTGCTTGTTCGGGCTTATCGTCTTTTGGAACTTTGCCAACACTTCGTTGGGAAATGTCAGTTTCTTTAGATATCTTTAATAACGTAGAGTCTTCGTCTATAATATATTCTGTCACCACTTTCTCATCCACTTTAGTTAGTGGCTTTAAATCGATCTGTTCTAGAGAAGGTTTCGGAATATCTTTCTTCTGAGGCCTAGTTGGTTTCAGATCAACTTCTTGAATCGTTTCTTTTGTCATTTCTTTCCTTTCCGGTTTTGCTTTTTTTAGAGTTACTCTTTCTTCAGTCCACGGTTTTAGCTGCTGAGGTTTTTCTTCTTTTGGGGCTTCATCAACTCTACGTTGAACTGCACTTATATCTTTGGAAATAACTAATGTTGCAGTGTCTTCTTCTTCGACGAATTCCCCTGTTTCTTCAGTTTTTTTACTAATTAGCTTAATGTCTCTAGTTGTAGGTTTAAGATCAACTTGCTCAAGAGTAGGTTTCGCAATATCTTTCTGTACTGGTCTAGATGGCTTTAATTTAACTTCTCCAACAACTTCCTTCGGTATTTCCTTTTGTTCTACCTTTGACTTTTTTAGTGTTATTTTTTCCTCGGTCCAGGGCTTCGTTTTTTCTTCTTGTGGTACCTTTTTAATAGTACGACGAGTCACATCAGTTTCTGTAGATACTTCCAGCAATGTTGTATCTTCTTCCTCAGCATATTGTCCTTTTTCCTGACCAATTTCCTGTAATACCGTTTTCTGATCCCTCGTAACTGTTTTGAGACTAACTTGTTCTAAAGTAGGTTTGACAGTATCTTTCTTTTCTGGTCTAGAATGTTTTAATTCAACTTCTTCTACCGTTTCCTTAGAAATTTCTTCACTTTGTGGTTTGGCCCTCTTTAAAGTAATTTTTTCTTCTGTCCATGGCTTCGGTTGATCAGGTCTTTCTTCAACTAGAAGTTTTTTGATAGTTCGTCTCGTTACATCAACCTGCTTAGTTACATCAAGTAATGAAACATCTTCTTCCTCATAAAAATCACCTGTCTGTAATGCTGTTTCTGTTACTACAGTTTTCTCATCCTTTGTGACAGGTTTTAGACTAACTTGTTCAAGTGTAGGTTTAATAATATCCTTCTTTTCAGGTTTAGCAGGTTTCAGTTCAACTTCTTCTACAGTTTCCTTTTGAATTTCTTTTCTTTGAGGTTTCGCCCTTTTTAAAGTAATTTGCTCTTCAGTCCATGGCTTAGGTTGATCAAACTTTTCTTCTTCAGCTATTTTTTTAATGGTCTTCTTGGTTATATCAACTTGTTTTTTAGAAAAATCCAATAATGTAGTATCCTCTTCTTCGACATAATCTTCTTTTCTAACTACTGTCTTTTTAACAATTGTCTTCTCATCCTTTGAAACCGGTTTAAGATCTACCTGCTCTGAGCTAGGCTTCTTAATATCTCTCCTTTCAGGCCTTGTTGGTTTCAAATCTATTTCCTCTATTGTCTCTTTGGGAATTTCTTTCCTCTCAGGTTTAGTTTTCTTCAAAGTAATCTTTTCTGAAGTCCACGGTTTAACTTTCTCAGTTTCTTCTGTCACTTCTTCCACTTCAGCGACCTCTTTCCTTGGCTTCTTAAGAGTAATTTCAGGCTTAGAAGTTACACTTAAAAGTGATGTATCCTTCTCTTCAAGATACTGCTCTTGTGTTTCAGTTTCATCAACTAATAACCTATGTAAAACGACATCATCTACTGTTGATTCTTTCGGAATGGGTTTAAGTTCCACATACTCAATACTTTCCCTTCTTATCTCCCTCTTCTCAGTTTTAGCCGGTCGGAGTTCGGCTTCTTCTACTTTTTCTTTTGGTAGCTCTTTGATGACATGAGGAGCCTTTTTCAAGACTACTTCTTCCTCAGTCCATGGCTTAACCATTTCTACTTCCTCTGTTATTATTTTCTTATCTAACGACACGTCTCGTGATCTTGGTTTCGTTTTTCGCCAAGGTGTAATGCTCGTAGGTCGTGATCGATGAAGAACACGACCTTTTCTCCAAGGTAAAGTCTCATCGCCAGGTTGAAGTGGCGTACCTAAAGGAAGCCCTTCTTCATCATATTCTATTGCATCCCTAGGAATATCTTTGGACGCTCTCCGCTCTATCAAACCCCCCACAGATGTACCAATAGTTGGTTTTTTGACAGTCTTGGCACCAGGTCCTGTTGAATCTTCGGGTACTGCTGTTTCGTAATAAACGCCTCTTCTTTCTGTAAATACGTAAACAATTTTCGGCGGGGTTTATTAAATTGCTGTTTTCAGATCAAAAGTGTTGGCACTCAGATGAAAATGCGTAAATTATATCAAAAATAATTAAATATCGTAATTTGTAATAATCATGCTGAAGAATATCTGCAAATATGATCTATGAGAATAATATATCAAATATTAGATGTTCATCTGGAAATAAAAAATGTTTATTATATAATACATGATGCTATATCTCTTAAAAAAGTTAAATCTTGTAAAATAGCATAAATTGGTTAAATTAAAAGCTTCTACAAAATATATTTAAATTATAAACGGAAGTAGCTTAGAGAAGATAAAAAGTGGGAATAAAGTAAATTCATTAAACTTTAAGTTACAATTTGGCAAACGTTCGCGTTAATATCGTATGCCCAATGTAAAATGGACAACGAGTTTTGTTTTCGAAAACGTTAACATTCTTATTAAAACGTTGTTTGCCGCCTTGATAATAAAATCAGTTGCAAGAAACTTTCGCAATGACGTAATTTGATTACCTAATATTATTAAAAGGTATATCGAGATACTGACCTCGACCGCATCCAATACGTATAAGAATCCTATCTTTTCAGGGACAAATATTCACAAAAAAAACTACCTGAATTTTAAAGAGATTTATTTCGAATAAATTTTCATGAAAGATGATTCAAATCCTTCGGTAATTGATGACTCATCGCGCTGGCAACATTGTATATTGAATTTAATTAGAAAATCGGTTCATGGTTATTTTTAGATTGAATTTCTGCTTAACAACCATTTTTGGTACTTGGCACAAGACTCTGCCTGGCATTAATATAAATTATTACGCACTTCGGTCTCTGGCGAAGACGCGTAAAATGAGTTCGAGAGTCTTATAAATTTCCACACCGCACTAAAAAGAGAAATATAGTTTTAGAAATTTATGTTGTGCGCAATGGGTACAAGGAGTTTGGTTTTGAGCCAATCTTGTGGAACTATTTGATGCTTATCTTTACTAGAAAACGCATCGCGAGACGATTCCTTTTACATTCTTACTAGTTCTAGAGCTAAGCTATTAAATTTACGAGATGACGAGTATCCAAGTGATGCTGTGAATTATTATCAAAATTAAAATGGTAGAAAAGTTTTACGCATAGAAGTTCTTATAATATAATAGGAAGAAATATATAAGATTTTTTTATAAGGTATTTGCGTAAATTAAGCATTATTCAATATTTCAATTTTAAAGAAAAAAAATCATTGGATAAACAAAGAGGCAATAACCATAAAATTCACGTAGATTTTCTTACTTTCTTTTTTACTTTTTAAGCTTACATTTGAAACTTGAAAAGAGAACCAAAATTAAGTGTAATGAGGAAACAGAATGAAGAGAATTTGGTGGTGGCTTTCTTCTTTCTATACAAATTTGCTGAGTTCTGGTTTTTAATTTAAATATTTATATTTATCGAAATTTGTTTGTACTTCACTGGAATTTTCAACGATTTATAACTCTTAAATATCTTTGATCTTTTTAAATGTTCAGAACTTTACATTTATTTTCAATGTATTAATTTTAAGCTATACAATCAAATCTATTTTAACTACTTTTCTTAATCCCTCGAAGGTGCACTTGTAGAATGAACTACAATTAAAATTAAAAGGGTTTATTATTATTAAAAACTTTAAAATTAAATCGAGTCTAAAAGAAGCTAATTGCTTTAAGTAAAAATTTTCAAATTGAAAATAAGTCTTAAATTATTAGTACAAAATTGACGAAAAATATTATTTTTCACTTTCTTTTTTTTTATAGAAAAGTGACGATGATAAAGTAATCTCACATAGCGGATATTTTTTCAAATCGAAAACACGTAAATATTTTATTTGAGCAGCTTTTAAAATTACTCAGAAAGTACTGACATAGCACAAAATTAATGAAAATTTACCATTTTATAAAATGATAAAAGTTCAAAAATTGGTTTGAATATTGAAACCTATATTGTTTACCACGATTATCACTTGATAAATTATACATGCAAAATATATTACTTACAAATAGATACAATTTAATTTTCTGGGCGATTGCCAAAAAGTTGACCATTTTAGACAATGAGATTTTCAAACAGAAACAAGTTAAAACCGTCTAAAATATTTTTTTTAAATTAAGGGTAACCCAAAAAAGTATGATAATATAAAACTATGAGATCAAGGATTGTATCTGTGAGAAATATGAATTTGGCATTTTGTTCAATATCGCGTGATTATGCTAAAACAGAACAGGTTCAAAAATCTTTTAAAAATATATGCAGAACAGATAAGAATATGGAAAAAAGACTATTTTCACGATTTATTTTATTTTATTTTCAGCGTTACAGAACATCCTCTTATTTTATAGTATGATAAATAAATATGAAGCGTTACCTGATATTTTATAAAAAATATTATGCAAAAATAGTGATCATTATTAACAGTTATTCGAATAATTATTTTCTATTTTGAAACCTAAAATAGCAATGCAGCATGATATCTGTGAATTTAAAATATTTAAAAAATAATGTTAATATTATTTAGAAATTTTTCATTTTAAATAATTAGTTTGGGACAGGTGCATGATAAGATATTCTAAGTACTTTTTTATTTTCAATTTCTAAAGAAACTCGTCTAGAATTTTAAAACTTTACTAAATTGTGCTTTGATATAACTATTTTACTTTAATGCTTTTAAGAAAAAGTCATTATTCGAAGCAAAAGTGGAAAATTATTGAGACCTAATATAGCTAACTTTTTAAAATAACCGAAGTACAAAGTAATATATATATATATATATATAATACCGAAGTAGCAAAAATAAATCCTAATTTTGGTAAGAGTACTTTCACTTATTTACTTGTCACTCAACTTAAAAAGAGGCATGTGTCTCAAGTTTAAAAGCACGCACAACGACCTGTCTTTTTTAAGTCTATTTTTCAAAAAGGCGAACACCGGGTTAAATAATTATAAAAATAATCTTGCTGTGCAAAACGACTTCGAAAGACGACATGCCTGTCCATCATCGGCTGAAGAAAGACAGGTGACACTCCAGCGGCTTCGCTATGATTAAGTTCTCGACTTAAGTGTCGTAAATCATGTCAACATTTACTTTCGCTCAACATATAATAAAACAATCCCTGAGTACAAAATTCTGATAAAATTATAGAACCATGTTTTTCCCAAGATCTCAATATTAAAAATGTGAAAAAGTTAGGGAAAACATTTTTCTCAGTGGTCGGGAGGAAAAACAAAATGGTCTTTCTCCAGTTTTTCATCTCATATTTTTAAAACTGCGTATTTTTACAAAATCACGAAAATATAGTAGGCAATTTTTCGGGCCTGTGAAATATGTGCAATGTATATATTCTTGGATATGACAAAATTTCGAAAAATGCTTGCAGTGAAATTTAAGAATTGTATGAAATTATGTTTATAGTATGTATAGATAAATCGTGTATTACAATACATGAAATGGTTAAAAACAGAATTTCGAAAAGTTGGTCTTTATACAGTTGTCATTCTCATGTCTTAAATTGTATAATCAATGTAAGGATTGCAAAAGTCAAGGTATACATTTATTTCTGAAAAATTAATTTAAATTAAATCAAAAATTTTCCGAACTAAAGTTTGAATACTAAAACCACTGAATTTAGTCATAAATGACCTATTTCTCTTTCAGAATACTGGCCCAATTAAAAAATATTTTTAGGGATATTTTTTCGAAAAATCTGTGAATATTAAAAAAAATGATTATAAAAATAAAGGTCAGTTAAGAATGAAGACGAGGTGGAGAAGGGTAGTTGCAGAAGCATGCCTAAGAACGGGAACTAAATGTGGAGGGGAGTCTCACGCGTGCATGACATCACTTGGTTCACCTCCACCTCTTGCTTCGTCTATCCACTGCCATAGTTACCCACTGGAGGTCGAAGAGTGTGTGAGTTCCAAACCAGTGGTTCTTTTTTTCAAGTGGCTTTCTATCAGTGCGCGACTTGGAAAATTTGTGTCGAAGAGTGAATTCTCCGATTGAAAGCGGTAGATATAGATAAAAAATAATATCGGTAATTAATAGTGCTCTCGGCATGATTAGTGATAAAGAGACAGTGTACCAGTTTTTG
>JAUELO010000137.1:81333-92453 GCA_032357855.1 Amphibolips quercusostensackenii
AACTGCTGCTGTGATGTCTGAGACTGTTGTCGTTTCATTTTGACGTTTCTATTCACAAAATCCAATTCTACGGAGGGTTTTCACAAAATATATATCAATCTTATCGTATGAGACCGTTCGTCGTGCACGCACAAGCACTTTAATCACTGATGAGGCTCGTTGATGAGCGCGATCTTTTGATTTTCTTAATCTACGGCGCGGTAATGCTCTTTCGAGTCGTTTAACTTTGCAATTGCTATAATCGCGTTTCGTTTGCGTTTAATTCGCATCGAGTGCCTACCACGGCTTCAATCGGCAGAAGTCAAGTCATTATACCAATGTTTCCCCGAGACTCTTTTAACCAAGACGTCGTTCGAATGCGAATTACAAGTGAGCCGGTAGCGGGATCTTGTTGGAGCTTCGAGATCTCGCGAGCCGAATTTCCTAGGGTGGGGTGCTATGTTGGAGAGTGGGGTGAGGGTGCTAAGCGTCGCGACGCCACGCAATACACACATCCGACAAAAGTTCGAGAGGCGAGAGGTGTAGGAAAGTTGCTGAGTACACCGCGACAGAAATATCCACGCCTCCTTCTCGCATCGCGGCTTAGCTATGATTTCCTTCACACTGTGGGACACATTCCTCCCTCGGGAATTCACCACATTTTCTTTTTACATTTTACTGTTTCTTTGGATCCATGGAAGAAACTTTCCCGCTACAGTGCCGGGAAAGAACTAGTTTCTTCTAACTAGTTACTGTAACTAATTCAGTGTGGCTACTCAACCTTAAAAAAACAAAACAAACAATCCAGACTATTTCTCGCTTTTTCCGGTGAAAAAACATATTGTTCCTGGTGGACTTTTAAGCGTTTATAATACTAATTGTTCAATACCAATTGCCTCATTATTTACATTTTTAAAAGTATTCAACCTTTCAGGACTTCAACGTAAAAAATAATGTAAATTATTGTAGAAGTAATTGCAGACTACACTGCCCAAGATGCTCTCAAAATAGGGGAAATAGGGTGATTTAATTAGATAATAGGAAAATAATAGAGGAATAAATTCTTTCTACTAACATTAATGTTCGCACCATATCAATAAGATTTTATGTCGAAATATATTGCATTTTCAACAAAATAGTGGAATTTTCAACTAAAAAGGATGAATTTTTTACTTAGAAAGTTAATCTTAAAATAAACAAAAGATGAATTTTCAACCATATTCTTACATTTTTAACCAAACAGTTAAATCAAACGATCGAATTTTCAAACAAAAAAGATTAAACTTGCACCAAACACAGTTGCATTTTCGATCAGATTGTTAAATTTTTAAGCCAAAAAGACGAAACTTTCAGAAGACAGCTGAATTTTTAACTAAGAAAGATAAATTTTGAACCAAACAAGATAACTTTTTTTATCAAAATATGAATTTTCAATCCAAAACGATGAAATCTCTATCCAAAATGATGTATTTAACAAAACATTAGAATTTTTAACCAAAAAAGATGACTTTTTCAGATAATTAAATTTTCAATCACATAAGTCGAATTTTTAACCAAAAGTGATTCGATGCCAAAAATATAATAGTAGACTTTTAAATGAAAAATAATTAACTTTTAACCATAAAACACGAATTTTCAACAAGACAACTGAATTTTTTAACGAAAAGATGACTCCTTACAGAAAAAGTGGTTGAATTTTAGACAATATAAATAAATTTTCAACTAAATAGTAGAATTTTCTAACCAAAAAAGATTAATTCTGAACCAAAAATTCAATAGTAGGCTTTTTAATTAAGAAGAATTTACTTTTAACAATAAAATATGACTTTAAGAAAGTATGAATCTTTAACGGGATAATTAAATTTTTAACCAAATAGAACTTTTAACCAACGCATATAAATTCTGAGCTAAACATATAATATTAGACATTTCAATTTAAAAAAAAAACTAACTCTAAACCATAAAAGATCAATTTTCAACAACAAAAATTTTACTTTTCTACCCAAAGATTGATTCTTAATCCAGAAGGACAAATTTCCTATCTAAAAAGATAAATTCTCAACGGTGGAATTTTCGACCAACAAAGATGAATTTTAAAAAAGTTGAATTTTCATCAAAATAATTAAATTTTTAGGCATATGTTAGAATTTTCAATCAAAAGAGATTAATTATATACGAAAAATATAATTTTAAACTATTCAATCAAAAAGGATTAACTTTTAATCATAAAAGATGGATTTTTAACCAAAAAACATTCTTTTTCTACTAAAAGATGAATATTCAATACAAAAGTACAGATTTTCTATCCAAAAAGACGAACGCTACAGAATAAAGTTGAATTCACGACTAAAACAGATAAATTTTTAAAGAAAAAATAGTTCAATTTTTAACAAAATGATTAGATTTTTAACCGTATAGTATAATTTTTACACCAAAAGAGATTAAACCTGAATCAAAAATATAATAGTAGACTTTTCCTATAAAAAATTGGCTTTCTACCGAAAAAGATAAATTTTCAACGAGATAATTACATTTTTAACTAAGTAGTAGAATCTTGAACCAAAACAGATGAACTCAAGACTAAAGGTATAATAGCAGACTTTTCAATAAAAAATAAAATAATATAACTATAAAATTTTAATTTTCAACAAAAAAGTATTACTTTTCTACGAAGAGATCAATGTTCAGTCCAGAGGGACGAATTTTCTATTCAAAAAAGCGAATTTTTAACAAAATGGTTGAATTTTCGACAAAAAAGATGACTTTTTACAAAATGATTGAATTTTTAACAACATAATTAAGTTTTCAACCAAATAGTAGAATTATTAACCGAAAGAGATTTATTTTGAAATAAAAATACAACAGACTTTTCAATCACAATGAATTATATTTCAACAAAAAATAGTTGAATCTTTTTATTGTGTTCTATTAATTCAGTTCTCATTAAAGCGAAAAAACAAGGGGAATTTTCTTGAAAACATGGGAAAAAAAGGATTTTTTTTAAAGAGGGTAAGGGGAAACTTTCTTGAAAACAGGGGAAAAAGAGTGATTCTTTAAAAAGGAAAAAAGGGGGAATTTTCAATAAAAAATACGAATTTTTAACAAAGTGGTTAAATTTTCGACCAGAAAAGATTACTTTTTAAAAAATAGTTGAATTTTTAACAAAATAATTAAGTTTCAACCAAATAGTAAAATTATTAACCAAAAGAGATTAATTCTGAAATAAAAATATAACAGACCTTTCAATTAAAATGACTTACCTTTTAACCAAAAATAGTTGAATCTTCTTACTGTGTTCTATTAATTCAGTTCTTATTAAAGCGAAAACACAGAGAATTTTTTTAAAAATAGGGAAAAAAGAAGAATTCTTCAAAAAGGGCAAAAAGGGGGAATTTTTTGAAAACAGGAAAAATAGAGGAATTCTTTAAAAGGGGGGGGGGAGATTTTTTATTGAAAAAAAATAATAATTTTCAACAAAGCGGTTAAATTTTTGGCCAGTAAAGATGATTTTTTTTTTAAATAGTTGAATTAAAAAAAAGTAATTAAGTTTTTAACCAAATAGTAGAATTATTAACCAAAAGAGATTAATTCTGAAATAAAAATATAACATACTTTTTAATTAAAATAAATTATCTTCCAACCAGAATTGGTTGAATTTTCTTACTGTGTTATATTAATTTACTTCCAACCCATAGTCTAAATTTTGTAGAAATTAAATGTTAACTTAACCAAATATTGTGACAAAATTAGGAAAAATATTTTTTTGAAGTGTAAAAACGAAGGGGATTTTCTTGAAAACAGGGGAAAAAGAGGGATTCTTTAAAAAGGGGGAATAGGGGATTTTCTTGAAAATAGGGGAAGAAGAGGACTTCTTTAAAAAGGGAAAAAGGGGGAAATAGAGAAAAGAGTTTGAAGTCTATTACTTAATGAAATGCTATGAAAATTCTGCGCAAGGGAGTTACTTATGTTATTTCAGAGTATAAATTTTGACGTTCCTCAAGAAAAGAGACAGCTTAATCTATCGTTATTTAGGAGATATTCGCGCTTTTGTTAACCAGAATTTAAAATACAAATTTTTTATTTTTGACAGAAAATCATACTTCAGTTTGCGCTCCATTTCGTAGCATTATACTTCCTGGTCCCGGAAATGGACAAATTTTATATCTGGAGACAAAATAAACACATTTAAACTTATAAAGTTACTTCAATATTTGAAGGATCCACCAAACTAAGCTTTAAATTCTTCAATACATAGTATGAAAGGAACAATCATTTTTGTACGAAACATTAACTTTAAATTCTAAAATATAAAACGATCTTCGATATTTCAACGAAGATGATTGGTAACACTAGACACTACTCTAAACACATTTTTTTCGAAAACGTGACGATATTTATTGCAAAAGAAAAATCAAATCTGAAAAATCCCCATATTTTTACAAAATTCTTGGCTAACTATAAGTTCTTTTATGACAATCAATGAATTTTAATGCTTTCGCAAATATTTTTTTCATTTTTACTATTCAAATTGTGGCTGTTAAAAATAAACAAAGAATACAGATAAAAATTAGCGTTAATTATTTTCCTTAGTAGAAAATTGGAATTTTTCTTCCACCCTGGAATTGAAAATTTCCTAAAATTTAAAGAAACAATTTTAAAAAGAAAAAATGTATTTCCGAGTTAAATATTTCTTTTTTGGTTGAAAATTAATTTTTTAAACTAAAAATACAACTATTCTACTTAAAGATTCACCATTTTAGTTGAAAATTCATCTTTTTTGTTAAAAATTTTATTATTTGGTCAAATTTTTCTTTCAAAATTTAATAATATTGATAGAAAATTAGGTTTTTGGGGGTGAAAATTTATCTATTCTAGCATAAAATTCAACCATTTAGTTGAAATTCAATTTTTTTGATGAAAATTCATGTCTGCTGGTTGAAAATTCAACTCTTTAGTTGGAAATTCGTTCTCTAGTTAAATTCAACTGCCATTTATTAAAAATTTAATTCTCCTTTGGTTAAAATATCAACTTTCACATTTTTTTATTAAGGATTCATCTTTTTTTTTATGCAAGTTGAACTACTTTATCAAAAATTAATTTTTGGTTGCAGATTCATAATTTTAATTAAAAACACATCTCTTGCATTAAAACTTTGACTATTATGTTGATTTTTTGTTGGTTAAAAATTAATTTTTTCACATAAAATTTAAGTATTCCATTTTAGATAATTTATCTTTTTTATATAAAAATTTAACTATGTATTTGTTTAAAAATTCAAATATTTGGTTAAAAGTTGAACTCCTTTGCTAATCATTAATTTTTGTTTGTTAAACATTTTACTATTTAGTTTAAAATTCGTTTTTTATCTGTCAAAATTTAGTTTTGTTAACTCAAAGTTTAATTATTATATTTGTCGTTTGAAATTGATATTTTTTAGTTAAAAATTTAATTATTTGGTTATAAATTTCTCTTTTTTATCAAAATTCATGTATTTTGATGAAGATTCGTCTTTTCTAATAGGAAATTGATCTTCTTAGTTGAAAATTAATCCTTTTGGTTAAAAATTGAACTACTTTGTTGAAAGTTGAACTCCTGTGTTGAGGATTCATTTCTTTGGTTTATGATTAATTATTTTAAATCAAAATTTATGTCTTTGGTGGGAAATTTAGCTATTTTTTCAAAATTTGTTTCTTTTAATTGAAAATTAATTTTCCAACTGAAAATTTAACTATTTCATTTATAGTTGAAAATTGAACAACCTCACAGAAGATCTTTTGTTGACAGTAAATGAAGGAAAAACTAAAAATTAATTATTTGAAAATTGTTAAAACATTTATACAAACAATTAATAAGTCAAATAGTACTTATTTTACTACAATAAATAACACAAAGTGGTTAACTTCTTTATTTCATCAATAATATAATTAATAAGAATAACAAAAATTAATAAATAACGAGCGACGTTCTGCAAATATTTGTAAAAAATTATTCTATGTGCCCGGTTTTTTTCGTACCGGAAAAGAAGAAAGAAATCGAGGACTTCAGAAATTTTCTTAAAAATAAAATAAAAAAAATTGTTTAAACTAATCTGTTCATTAACTCTTTTTATAAACAATGATTAAACAATGTGAAATCGGTTAATTTTTCATTCTTCCTTCATTCACTGTCGCCAGCAGATGTTCTGGATGTAAGATTCACAAACAAAATACATAAAATATGCACAAAATGGATAGTGTGATGAGTATTATTTGAAAAATTGTTAAAAAATTAATTTTGTAACGAACAATAAAAACAATTAGTATTTCTGAAGAATTGCAGGTACATATATATGCCACCAAAAATGCTTAAATACGGTCGCAAATACATTTTTCAGTACAGATTCTTCCGAATGACAAGGGTCAAAGTTCCACGATCATAACTCGTAACCTATGGGAGCTAGATGATTACATTTTTTTTAGAATCACGTAAAATTTCCTTTCTGTCATTTTTCTTATAAAGTCATTAGCGTTACACGATTTATTTACCTGGAAAAATTTGTAAAAAATGATCAACTTTGGATGACAATAACATTACTTTCACTTTAATTGATATATAGAAATTTTTTTAAAACGAAATTAACAGTTACAAAGTACAGATGCAATCTTCAAAGTTGATTTTTCAGCAACTTAAAAAAAACTTCGGTTACTTGGAACTTGGAAGGATCATAATTCAGTACCTACTAAACGTCCTTTTTTGTACGTGATGTCTTGACTATCAGATATTTTTTGCTCCAAGGGATATATTTAATAAATAATTTGCGATTTGCTGAATAATAGAATGAATCTTTCAGGTACTTCAATATTTAGGTACTTTTACTTGGAAACCTGAAGATTGTCGTATGTATTTGCCAACATGATTCTGCATCATACAGATTTATTATTATTTTACATATGAGCGCTCGAAAATATAATCGCTTTTTACACTAATTTTATATTATCTACAATTAGTTTCAGACAAATATAACAATCTTCTCACAAATTATTTGTCTCAAATTCTACATAATGTAAAGGTAACCTGATGAACAAAATGCTTTGATAAAATAATCTGGAAGAAGTTGGATCAAATAAGGTTTTTCCTCATACAAATATTAATTGTTCGTTTCTCAGGGGTGACATCAGAAAAATACTTTACATCCCAAAGTCCTTTTCATGGAAATCATCAAAAATCATGATGAAACCATAATAATTTAATTATTTAATTAACTTGAAACATAAAAAAAGAACATGATCTTGCTATCATAGATGGAAAGATACGACTTCACGAAGTTGATCATTTTTTAAGGAATTTTGGAAAAAAGTTACAAGAGTAAATTTTTCTTTAATAGATTGTTTGAGGTTCATCCTACGTTAAAAGCAGTATGTAGTTTCATGAAGAGACATTTTATTTTTACACAAATCACCCCAAAGCGAAAAAATGCATTACAACACGGAATAAGCACCAGAAAGCAAAAAATATGCGAGCAAAAATATTATGTCAAAAATCGGACTAGGATAAATATAAATTTTTAATTGCAAAAAGAAAACTACTTTTGAAATATGTTATGTAAAAAATAATAAACTCAATAAAAGTCGAATTGATAAACCCCATACATTTGGGATAATGTAGGAAGAGAACATTCTTCCAGTGACAGTGCTCATCATTGTCGTGGCTTTAATTTATCTTTAAATATATAATTTTTTATTTTAAAAAAGTAACGAGAACAACAAACTACTTTTAAATATTTTCGCAATGATCGAATCCATTGCAAATCAGTCAGTTTCTACCCTTCAATTTGCAGAATCTCAGCAATAAGATATGTTCAAAAAGGATGCATTTTATTCAAATCTACGTATGAAATTTGTTTTCCTTAATATATTCAAAATCGCACAAAAATCAACAGGGTGCCCGCTATTTTTTATATTATCGTCTCCCAGTTTTCTCTGGATTTTTATTTCCTAACATGAACAATGATTAATAGTTACTAATTTGAATCGAAAGCGACTGAAATTAAAAAATATGTATTGAACGATTTTGGACAATTTAATTAGAAAAAAGAAATTAAAGTGTATAATTTCTTAGTCGAAAAACGAAATATTAAACAATTTTATTTTGAATTAAAAAATCACGAAATTGAACGATTCTAGATTAAAATTTCGACAAGTAAAAAATGTCAAAACGTTAAAAAATGAATATTTGAAGATTCAAATTTGCAAATTGGATCATTTATAATTGGAAGGAATTGAAATTGTATTATTTATAGGCCATAGCTACGGGTACCGAAATTTTAGTACAAATAACCGGGTATTTTCGGGTACAAATAGAGCTGGAAAAGGGGCTGTTGCTAAAATTGAAAACTTTTTAGTTTGAATAATTTTAAATTCAAAGCGATTAAAATTTGATAATTTTGAATTGAAAACTTAACTGAATCTTTTAAAGTCAACGCTTCTAGAATTCTAGAATTTCACATTGTTATTACATAACAAAATTATAATTTAACATTAAAGCTTATTAGACAATTTTTTCTCAAATCAAAAAATGAATCCAATTATTCTGAAATTTTTTTAAAAATAAGTAGTTATTTTAAATAGAAAACTTTAAAAATGAAACAAATTATGCTTCGGAAATTTGAAACTTAAACGAATGCGAGCTTCATTTAAAATTGGCAAAAAAATATAGTCACCAAAAATTGTGATAATAAAACTTTTTCATACTCAAATTCTTTCAAATTTAAATTATTTGCATAGGATTTAAAAGAGTTTTAATGACAAAATCTTTGGAGAAATGCATAAGATTCCTCGAGGAGTAGAATTGGATAAAAACTGTCCAGGTTCTTTAAACTCATTTTTGGTATCTCTGAGCAAAAATAAACGAAGTGTCTCGTCGTCCCGAAATTCGGGATGACTAGTCCAATATTTTACATACACTTGGCTAGTCGTCCCGAAAATTCGATACGACTAGCCCATACCCTTTTCCAAGTCCCACAATTTTTCGGGACGACTAGACACAGCCAAAAATAAAACGTTTTTGCCTCTTCAATTTTCTTCGTAAGACAAACCGTTTGCAAGGCCAAGCAGTGATATAATTTTCACTTAAACTGTTGCAAAACCTATACCTTCCATTAATAACATTGTTTATTGTTTATAAAATATTTTGGTTTATTGTTTGTAACAATTGCTATAAATAAAAACTCTTAGTTAACACAATTGAATTTTAGAATTTTTTTACCAATCTTTAGCACGAAATAAAACTTTTTACTCTTCATATTTTCTTGTACGATAAGCGATTGTTTATTTACAGCCTTGTTAATAACATGTTTTTGATTCATCTGAAAACAAAAAAAAACTTTTAAGTATTATAATTGATTTTTATTTAATTTTGTTGTTAATCTTAGACACAAAATAAATATTTAAAAAAATTATATTGTTAAATCGGGGTTTTTGATAATAACGACAGTTATAAACATTAAGGAACTAGATAACCAATAAAATGGGAATTTTTCAAAAGAGCGAACAAACATTTCATAAAATCAAAATCACTACTTACAGATAAAACAAATGCCCACTCCCAAACCGAAGTTTTGCTGAATTGAGATTGAAAAAGTTGGATTAAAAACGGATGTGGAAGTTAACAAGTTAACAAGTGCCACTGACCACAAATTGGTGTAGACTCGGCTGCCGATTGCGATAAAATTTCAATTTTTCGTTTAAAAATAAAACAAAATCATGCTTCTAAGATGTTAAGTTTCTGAATATGAGCCAATAAAGTTTGGTGTAAAAAAAATTAGCTCACTCCGAGAAAATCGACTGAGAATTTTGAGATTAAACTTTCATGGTTTTTAAAAATCGGCTTTGTAAGCGAATGAAAAGCAAATAAAAAGCGAATTTTTAATTTTTTGCATAAATAATAACTTACTTCCGAAATGTTAGTATGCTGAATGAGAATAAAAAACGTTTTCTCAAAAAAAAAAAAAAATCTGTTTCGAAATAATCAAAATTGAAGATCGCAATATGACATTATGACATATTTTTCCTAAAAATCCAAAAAATAAAAATATTTTTTCTGACATCAAATAATGATGATTGCAAGAAATATTAATGCTAAGAAGTTAAAAAAAAATTGTAAGCACGTTAAAACTGTAACTAAATTGTAATGAATTTTTTTCAACACATTGTTTCAAAAATATGTACCAAAAAATGATATTTTGAAAACATCCTTTTACCATAATTTTTTTTCCTAATTTTTCACGCAATCAATCCATCTTCGGTAAAAATGTTGGTTATCTAGTCCTGTACTTCAACCTGTCAGTTATAAATAGAAAGGAGCAAGTATTGAAAGCACCAACCAAGCTAATGATACGGTTTACTATAGAATTAACGTTATAAAAAAAGGATATCGTAAATAACATTAAAATTATCGCTTATAAGGAAGTTAGGTTAATAAAAATTATATTGCTGAAAAGGATGTAAAAAAAATCGCTTATCGTACGAGAAAATGTGAAGAGTAAAAAATTTCATTTTGTACTAAAGATTTACAAATTTTTTTTCTGAACCAATTCTCTTAATCGATGGTTTTTATTTATATCAATTTTTATAAACAATATCTCGGGGACCTCTTCGTGCATACAGAAGTGTTATTGTCAACTGAACTATAAGAAATGAATTAAGTAAAACTGATTTGAAAAAAGAAGGGAAAATATAGGTTGGAATGTGTGGACCATTTGGGCAATGCTTTTCTCCCCATGACCGAGTAACAAGAGCATGGTACACGCATGTGAGTTGCACTCGCTAACGCTTTTGAAGGTGGACAAGGACCGTTAAGCCGGTTGGCTTGTTTCGAGAAATGGCCAAGTGATGCTGTAGCGGCATACATACATTATCGCTCTCTTTTGCGGTTTGCGGGTCTTCCTCACCGACCACCGCGGACGCCCACGCTTCTCTTTGCTTCCTCTTTTTCTTCTTCTTCTTGTTCTGATTTTGCATCTCTTCTCTCCCTCCTTTACCAGCCGCGCTACTCAAATTCTCCTTTTTCTTTATCACACTTATAGCCAGCATCGACCTCTTTCAAAAGTTGACACGGATATGGTATTTTCATCCTTGAATTCGTCCTTTTTTATTTCGTCATT
>JAUELO010000137.1:118087-129693 GCA_032357855.1 Amphibolips quercusostensackenii
GCTGCGGATCGGGCGCATAATCCACTTAAATTGAATTTTATACCTGCAGAGTCGACGTTACTTGGAGGTCCCGTACAAGCGCTGCTATGTCGAGGACTGAGACTCGGAAGACTTGGACTCAGAGAAACCGGGCTTGGCGTAGTTGGATCCCATCTTGGTGAGGGTGAAGTTGGAATAAAGATACTAGGAGGTACTGGAAGTCCTCCGCCATATTTTTTGCTTCCTTTTAGATCCTCTGCTTCTGAAAATTCGCTCTCAGAGGTTGGCTCCCACTTGACAGTTTTCGTAGGCGCGAACCTCTCCTGCTTGAAATTCGATTGACGCCCATAGTTGGTAGATGTTGGTGCAGCTGATTTCGAGAAACCATTCTCGTTTCTTGTAAACTCGTGAACAATCGGTACATCGATGTCGCTGGCACGTCGCTGCCCTTGGATTGACTTGTTGCTACTGGATACCGTTTTCTTACCCTCGCCAGGAAGCACAATGCCAAATTCGTACCCAAAATCGTACTTGAAGTATATCAGCCCAGTATCCGGGTCGATGTGTTTCGTTCCTGAACCGGATCATCGAATGGAAAATTGTTCCGAGTTGTTGGATGGACAAGGTAATTGTGGAAGAATTCTTATGTTTAAAAGATCAGATATACTGCATGCCTAGACCAGTGTTGGGTAGTAACGTGGTAACATTACAATTTTTTAAGTAAACGGAAAATAGTAAGTGCCAAGGACTGACCTAGACTAACAATATTTGCAAATCTTATAACCCGTAAAGCGAACAATTTTGCTGGTTACCATATTGCGAGAGCCTTGATTCCTCTCTATAAGTCCGTGGCTCATCCTCACCATCCGTGGCTGCTCCATCAGCTGGATACTTCAATATGGGCTTACTTCGTTTCGTCAGATCAGACTGGATATCATGAACGAACTTCTCCGTTTTGGACTTGAAGCTGCTCGTCATGTCGGTCATGTGCTTCAACGCTACGTCTGCGGATTGGATATATTCCAAGTACAAGTGGTACGAGAGAGTGGCGGCTTGAGAACGAGGTATATAGAGTACGAGAGGACAAATAGGATCAAAAAGAGTGTGCAGAGATACCGGGATTGAGAGATATTTTTAAAAGGGATTGAGAAAGGAAGTTGCTGAATTGTGCGCCGAGACGCGTGTATGATTGAAGCGATAGAAAAAAAGATAAAATAAAATATGATGTCGAGAGCACCCTTACGATTTGCGGTTTGCCTCAATTCCTTCCCTGATGCGTAGCCGAACTCTGGGGGCGATCCGGGTTTCAGAATTTGCTCGTTCAACTTTTGTTTACTGAAGCTGGATCTCATTTCAGTTTCGGACCGCTCGTTCTCTGATTCACTTGGCCAGGTAACGATTGGAGAAGATTGGCTTGCATCAATCGATCTTGGTCTGATGGATCTCGGCGGTTGGACTTTTCGGTATCTAGGTTCATCCGTGTCACTTTCTGCAGGAGTCCACTTTGGTCGGATTCTACCAGCATCGATGTCGCTCTCATAGTCCGACTCCCTGAACTGGCCTTGAATGAATTTCTTTGGAACTGGAACACTGAAGGAACTCTGATGTTGATGCTGACGACCCATGGATGTTCCATAAGAATTGTCCGCCTGGTTCTCCCCATACTTTATCACTCTACTGGTTTGCTCTACTGTTACTACTCTTCTTGTGTTCTCAGTAGATTCATCCATTCGAACAGTTTTTTTAAGTTCAGTTCCGATAGCATTATGGAATGGAGCGCCAGATCTACCTTCGTAGAAGGTCTGCCTTGATTGGCTTGGAGGTGCGTAGGCAATTTCTGGGGGTGAACCAGGAAGAAGAACTGATTTTGATCTTGTTTTTTCTCCACGAGTGGAGAAATCCTTCTTGGTAGTTTGTTTTGTAGTGTCTATTATCACAGGTGGAGTCGGACTTGGTACAGTTGGTTCTGTCCATGATGCTGGACGTGGCTTTCCTACGTAGAAAATAGGTTTTTCCAATGATCCCGATCAAAAGAGATCATGCGAATAAAAAAAGCAAAAAGCGAACTAATGTATAGAATGTAGACATCAACTGAGATATACAGATCATCAGGTATTTAGTAACTATTTCGATATAATTAATTCTAGGTACCTGGTTAAATTAAGAAAAGGAAGTAAAATGTACATGTTGGTATCTATATGTCTTAGTGAAACAGTGGAGCCGATATCATGACTCAACGGCAACTATTAAATATTATTAAATTATATGGAAATTTACGTTTCAGTTGAGATCGGCGAGACTGAAGTAAAAAGTATTTTAAACAAGAAACTTTTTATGAAAGAGTAAGCAAGTATTTAAGAGCAGTATAGAGAAGGATGTACCTGCGACTTCGAAAATGGTAGAAAGTCATATTGTCTATTAGAAGAAGCAATAGAAATACCAAGCAAGAAGCGAGAACGAAGCAGGAAAAGGAAACCAATGGAGGATAATCAACGAGGTACGAGGAAACCTTTGCCAGAAGAATTAATTGTAAGCTGGAAAAGAAACTGCGAAAGTAAAGAAAGTCTCGAGCTAGATGATGGCGATGATTTTGCGTGCGATGAAAATCTATGATTTCTACGAGAACGCACCTGTGCCAGCTACGTTCGGCTTTGCTTGTTTGAAGGTACGATCGGTTGTTTCAGGGCCACGCGGCTTCCAATGAGTCGATATTCTATTATCAAAATCACTCTCGTAGTCGCTCTCGCGAAATTCGCCTCTGACGAACTTAGAAGGACTAGGAGGTGGTTGCATTTTCTGCCCTGGTTGTGGTACTGATTTCCATTGCTCTGTGCGACTGACGGAATGACTTGTCTCCTGTAAAGAAAAAATTCATTAAGACTCTTTGAAATTGAAATCTTATAATCACACAAAATCTAGCGGACATATGCCATCTTTTGGCCGTTTTTAATGGCATGGACTAGGGTTAAATTTGCACAAATAAAGTCATGCATAAGATCACAAAAATGCACTCAAAGCGATTCTTATGTTAAAATAAGAGCTATAAATAATATAAATGTCTGATCTACTCAGGACTGATCTAAAATCATTTATCACAGAAATCTCAGGCCATATATCTATTACTATATCGAACCTTCGTTGGCAGAGTAGTCGAAGCACTCGACTTCTCGATATACGATGTGCGCTGAACCTGGGTTTTAGGAGCAGATTGTGTGCATGAGGGAGGTTTTGACGATTCAGATAATTGCATGCTTGAATAACTTTTACTTTCCATAAAGTTGGATCGCGATTCTGAATAAGAAGACTTTGATTCTGAGAATGATTTAGAAGTCATTGAGGATTCCTCGTGTTTGCTAAAGGCCTTCTGTCCAGAACTACTTGTGCTACAAGGTTTTTGTTGCTGCTGCTGTTGCAGATATTGAAAAGGTTCATCAGTGTCTGCCATGTAACCACTTTCTTGCTGGAAGGTTTTCGTTTTAAATTTAGGTGACTCTGGCATTGTGGGTTTCGAGGGTGATGAACGTTGCGTAGGTTGAACATATATTGGAGGGGACCCAGGTTTAGGCAAAACTGGTGGTGATTGAACCGTTTGACTACAACGCTGCTGCTGTTGTTTCACATCTCTTTCATGACGGGTCATTGTTTTTTTCATTGTTTTGTCTTGTTGAAATTCGCTAGTGAGAAAGGGTCTAGGCGGGCCCGTAAAATCTGATGAAGGAACTTCAAAACTGGACGGAGGAAGAGGTTCGGGTTCAGTTGACTTAGGCCTAGGTTGTGTAGGAATAGGCGCTGTTACTTTTCTGTAACGTGGTTCATCATTATCGCTTTCACAAGGACACCACTTTGACCGAATTCCACCATCCATGTCAGATTCATAGTCACTTTCGCTATAGAAGGAAGTTTTTACGAATTTTGTGGGGGTACATGAGTGTGGTAAAGTAGGAGTAGTTTTTGGTACTGGTGAAGGTGTCGGTTGATATGGGAAGGGTTCAAGAGGTTGTTGTCTTGTTGGTATAGGTGGAGGAGTCATTCTTAAATCCTTTGGCGGAAGAGGTGGGGTGTAATCTTCCCTTTTCTTGGTTGTGCGAATAGGAGGTGGTATGGTTCTTATGGCACCAGGTAGAATCCTTGCAGGTTGATGTTCTAAGGACATCTCAAGGGTTTTTTCTATTTTCTCAATTTTATTCTCTCGCATGACTGGCCCAGGGGCGTAGCCGATTTCAGGTGGAGGTCCTGGCTGTAATATTGGTTCTGGGCTTTGGTGGCAAAGCTGAACTGCAGTTTTCTTTGTATCAACACTTTTAACTAAACTCGGAGCCTTGAGATCGGTTGATGCAGGGCATGGTTTAGTAGATCTTTGTTCAATAGCTTCGATCATCTTCTCAGTTGTTTGTGTCTTGTGTACATCACATTCAGTTGTGTATTTCTCGATAATGGACTTTTCTTGAAGTGTGCTGATCGTATGGTCGACTTTCGTTGTTTCTGCTTTGTAGATGATGGGTTTCGGTTCGGGTTTTGGAGGGGGTGGTTGCTCAATGATTTTCTCTACGAAACGATTTTCTTGAGAGGTCCAAGATTTTTTTTCTAGAGAGGTGGTAGATTCAATGTTAGTTGTTGCAGAACGACCTGCTGGTGTAACTTCCACGTCCTTTGTGGTTTCCTTTGTGGTGAGTTTAAAATCTTGTTCTGGTACTTGCCATTCTTGCCTATCGGTGAAAGTTCGTGTTGTTTCGCGAGGTGGAGGCCAAGATTTTCTATTGGCTTCAGATTCTGATTTATGCGCCCATGATTTTTCCATCCGCAGTGCATCTGTAGATGGTTTGGGTGATGTTGGTCGATCTGAGGAAGCTGCCGAGTGACATCTGTACTCAGATATATCAGTTGAAACGTGAGAACGGTTATCATAATCAGATGAAGATGAAGTGAATTTTTCTTTTGTTATTTCCTTGTATGGCGATACAGATCTCATCATACTGGAACTAGCATCATATGTCTTGTTGAAATTAGATCCAGTTGTCTTTTTCTGTTCCTGATAGACTTTCTTCTTGATGCAAGTTTCCTCAATTGCTTCTTTCTTTCCAAGCTCGAAAGGAGGAGGTATAGATAGCGGTCTTTCTGGCGCACAGGTTGGGCGTGGTGTAAATTTTGGCTCTGGTTTGGGTGCCGGTGAGGAGGGAAAAAGTTTCACACCACCATATGGGGCATCCACGGGGGACAAACCTTTATCAAATGACTTTTGGAGCTGTTTTGCCTTGACGGAGACGTCAGGACGTTTTTTTTTTGCAGCCTCAGCAGGTGCATATCCTATTTCAGGAGGGGGTTCTGGAACGAGATTGAAGCCTTTCAGCATAGCTTCAGCACTTTCTGATTGTGCTTCAAGTTTTGATATCGTAAGAGTTCCATGAATAGGAGATCCTGAAGCGGTTACGTCTTCAAGAATCGTTCTCTTGATCTCCAAGGGGGGTAACTTGTAACCTTCGTAAGGGAATTCTATAAGATTATTATCAATTCCTCGACTAGAGGAGCTTTGTTCAAATTTAGAAAAAATATCCTGCACAGCTTTTTTTGAAGTTTTAAAATCAGTTTTGACGGGTTCTTTAACAGGTTCCCAGACAGCTTCCTCAAATCTTGTTGTGCGCTCATAATTTTTTGTCAGCTTGCCAACTTTGACATCACAGCCAGGTCCGGTTCCAACCTCGTCTTCTGTTAGTCTAATCATATCTTTCGGACCTTTGGGTCCACTTTCACTACCTTTTGACATAGCTTCGAAGAAGCTCAGAGCGTCCTTCTTTGCTACAGTTGAAGTCTCGACATTTTCATTTTCAAGTTGCGTCGCTTGCTCGTCAAGAGTTTTAATCTCTCTCTCAACGAGTTTTCCGCCACTAGTCATTTCTTCTTTCGTCGTTTCAATAGTCGTTTTCGATTCCTTGGCTGGCTTTGCATACTCCAAGTCACCGCTCGCGTTTTCGAATAGAGGTGCGGCTTTATGCTCAAGTTTCATGTGGAATTTCTGTTCGGATTTTGTTTCACTACGGTGGGATTCAGTGGTCGATGATATGGTTTCGGAACGTGTTGCTTTAGTGTCGCCTGACGTTTCCGATTGAATCGTTCGAATAGTGGAACAGGAGGACGTAGGAGGAATAGGGGTTTTTATTGCTGCACTCGGCTGAATCATCGTTGTGGTGATATGCTGAGTAGTGAGGTTCGCAGACGGTATTTTTGCCTTCTTCTCATCGGGCTATGCAATTATTAAAAATTCGTTACTTTCATGAATCGTTGCTCATGAAATTTCAAGTCAAGAATTCTTTATTTTGTTGATAAATCTACGTGACATAATCTACCTTGTTTAATGTAAGATTTAAAATACAACACGAACTTACCTCTACAACATCTTTATCTTGTACATTCTCGTAAACGAGAGTTTTGTGGACCTCTATCATTGTGTCGGGAGTTGGTTCAAACACAGCAAAATCTGCGATACTTTGAGCCTCACCACCAGCATTTGTAGCATGAACCATATATTTACCAGCATGTGTCTTTTCAGCTAAAATTAGACAAAATGGTCAATACAAGTTGGAAAACATTAAAGTCTTTCAGTCAAGTAGAAAAAATTACCTTTCTCAATAAGTAAAAGATAACAACATCCTTGCTGCTTGATTCTGATTTCGGGTGGTCTTTCTCTTAGGGGAACATCATCTTTGTACCACGTAACTGTTGGTTCAGGGGTTCCTGTTATTTCAACTTCCATGATCACTCGATCACCTCGTTTAACAACCTGGGCTTGAAGACGTCTTCCAAACACAGGAGGGAAGATAGTTTCTGTAAAAAATCGTACATCATCATATAATCATCACTTAATTATTATAAATGAAATCGTTTACTGATTTTTCTGGACTCCTACTTTTTACAACTAGATCTGCTGTACTACTTGCATTCCCTAAGTCATTAAAGGCAGTGCAAGTGTATCGTCCCGCATCCTTGACATTGACATTCTTTAATTCCAAACGAACGTGATTTTGAGCGTAGGTCATCTTGACGCTATCTTTTGTTCTTAGCTCTTGATTGTTTTTCGACCAAGATATTTTTGGTTGTGGAAATCCTATAATCATTGATAATTATATAAAATACCTAACAATTTAGTTAAATATCTAAACACTCAAAAAAAAATATCATCTCACCATCTACAATTCCCTCAAGGACAACATCAGCACCCTGATCCACAATCATTCCCGTAACAGGTGAAACGAATCGTGGAGCTGTTTGCTTTCTGCAAGGTTTACACACATGCTTTGTTAACTCCGTATCCTCCGTAATAATGACTGTCCTCTCTTGCTTAACTTCGCCAGGTACATCTTGAAAGATTTTTTCGAATTCCTCGACTCTGTGACACTACAGAAAAAAATCAGATGGCAATATGTAAAGTTAAAAGTAGTCACACATATTGAAAAAATTGATAAATGCTTTTAATACCTGGACAACTGGAGGTGCACCATTTTGTGAAAAAGCGTTTTCTGAACTTTGAGTAGTCTTCTTAACGCAAAGATTCGTAGGTACGTGTCCAGGTAATGTTCCTAATGTCGAGGAACATGTTGAAGAAACAAACTCCTTTTTTGTTGAACTGTGGCTTGTTGAAGATTCAGTAATCGTGGAGGACATTTTGGTCAGTACCTGGCTTTCAGAGCCACCCTCTCCCGACGACTTTTCTGTCGTAAAGTGCTTCTCGCTACTGCTTGAGGCGTGCATCTTGTCTTTCGGCACTTGGATAATTTCGAGCCCCTCCTCTTGCACCCCTGCACCTGATGATTAATCAATTTATCAATAGATTGGCAATAACCTTTTGGCAATCGTTAGCTGCCCTTGCCCCCTATGTGTTGTTATTCTTATTCGAAGAATCGTTTTAAAATGGCATCTTATTTCCGAAATTAAAAGTGAAACCAAATCTAGATTACAAGTAATAAACCAAATAATATAATGCATAAAATATTCGCCAAAAATGATCCTGAATATCAAAGAAAGTGTCATATAGGGGATTGAAGGTTTAAAGAGGGTTCAAGAAGCCAAGCATTGATTCATAATCTAAATGCAAGAGAAGTCAATGAACTGCAATCTGAATCAATTTTTAGGTTTGATGTTTTATCAAGGTAAGTATTCATGTTCACGAAGAATAAGAGATATAATTAAATTTGTCTACTTGTCACTGTCGTAGCTCGTTGACAGCACAATCGACAGATCAATGTGCAAAGGATCTACACATTGATTCCCTTGAATCACGGAGTATTATTAGACGCCCTGATTCAGCGAAGAGCTAACAATTAGAGTTGATACTTCAGTTAAGAATTTGATGATTGTGTAATAAAGATGTTGAGACGTCGAGTGTGGCTGCTAGCACGGAAACCGGGAAATGACAGCGGATTTTTTTGTAACAGAATGTTATTAATTCTTATTATAAAAATAGAACCTAATTTAAATGCCTCTTGGTGATTGAAATTATGAGAATTTGAAAGATTTTGATTTAAAGATTGTCAAATTTCAAAAGCTTCGCATGCATAATTTTGTATGTTAAATATTTCCAAATTAAAGTAGTCTTTGGTGGTTGCATGTTTGCATGACGAGTCAGTAAGATGCAAATGGAAAATTAAGTGTGACTCTTTCATTATTTTTTCGGTGCCATAATCGTACTAAACACAGTTTTAATCTGCTCGAGGGATGTGCGTTATGTCTGCAATATACACTTTCTTCGAAACGCACCGCGTTCTTTGGCTTCTGTCCAAAATATCTAGCAAATAAATCCAGATAAATTGAGAATCGGGAATCCCAGTGGAACTGGACCGAGAAATTCAATCTGAGTGTCCTGGATCCACGATTAGTAGAGTGCATCCTAATCAATTATTAAATATAACACTTTTTTGAAATATGGGTTTATTTCTTTTTTTAAAGTTGGGTAAAGTTATTTTATTCTCTGTCTACTGATATTCTCATCAAAACTTTAGGACGCCTGCAATTTCATTTGCAATTATTACAAAACATTGCGAATTTGTGATATCTTGAGGTATTTTCATCATTTGTCCTTAGTAAGAGTGTATTGATTAAATGCAGAGACTGTGAATCCGCTAATTCAGATGACTTGATGTTACTAGGTCAATTACAAAAACTAAATTTACAAAAAAGTTAATCTTGATAAAGTGTAGTTATCTTAATTTCCTGGTTATAAGGTGGATCAAGGTGTCCGCACAAATTTCGAAGCACCTGGTATAACCATGCTTCAAGCGATAGAGAGGCGCTATTTTGGCGTTGTCGTCAAAAGTTCAAATGCACGGACATCGCGATAAAATTAGCATTAGCAGCAGTAGCACCTATCGTCACTATAACCGGTTTGGCAAAAGCAACCGAGGATGGAATCAAATTGATCCTCTCTCTGATTACAAGCGAGCAACCACCTTTTGGACCATGTCACCTGATCACAGCGATAACGGAAGAGTTTTCGAGGAACGCGACAAACCTCTGTTTCTGGTTTTCCAAAGCTCTCTTTGACTCCTTGTTTAGGTTTCAAGGAAACTTTTGACCTTTCTCAAGGACGGCAAGAACTGCAGCAGGTAGTAGCGGAACAACAAACGGAATAAAAACGTCGAAGCGACCGGTCGTCCGGTCGTCGGACAAACTCTGACGGGCTCAAATTCTCCGGACTTAGCAACTGCTACCCGAGTTCGTCGCGAGCGAGTATTTGTGCTGACAAAAATAACGTAATTCTACTTGTGTGAGTTCCTACTCTCTTTCTCTCTCCACGTTTCGTGGTATCAACTTATACTCATCAAGCTCATTTTCAAGAGGAATAGGACAAACAGATGACAGATGGCTCAACATCAAGATTGATTTTCGGATAAAGCTGCGTTGATTTCGGTTAAGTAATTAAGTTCATTAGGAGCTTGTGTAACTTAAAGAATCAGCTAATATCTACTTAGGATTTATTTATAAAAGCAAAACAATGCAAAGAAGATTTATTTGAATTATATTTATCATTTTAGAAAATAAATTAATACCAATTTATTGATTGGTAGGGGTGCAAATTGGGATATCAAGAGATCGGAACAAATTATATGGGCCGGTGCTTTTTGTAGTTCTATAAGTAAATATGCACTTCTATCGAAAATTAGAAACTGTTTAATTTTAAATGTTTTCAATAATAAACTGTTCAGTTTCGAATGTTTTATTTATTTCCACATACTATACTATACTGTAACTCTAATGAATCAATCTAAATTATTTATCTTTAACTACTCTAATTTCTATTTTTAATCACTTCAAAGAGAGAGCTGCATATTCGCACCCCTATAAACGATATTTCAATTCACACGCTTTTCAAATTAGAATAAGAGGAAAACATAGGAATAAAGTCAAGGTGTTTCTCTTAAATTTTGTGCGTATTTCATGAGTCATTTAAAAGCACTAAATCACTAATATGAGCTCCTAAGCGACCTTAAAACTCCCTCTTCCCGGACGCGTAATGTATCTTTTCAAATCACTTTATAATTTTTTTTTAATTTGGAACTTTTACGCAAACTTGTTCTAATGATTCCTCTAGCTTAGGGAAATTTGACAGTCGTTTTTAAATGTACTAAAATATTTTCAAACGCATTCTTGTTGAGTCATGTATTGTCTATATAATATTTTACTGCAAATAAAAAATTCAAAAACGTTTTGCCTTTCAAATAATAAAAATTAGGCCTATCTATATCTCAAAGCCAGTTGGCATGACTACTTAGATTTCTGTCAGAATCCCGATATAATTTATTACTTAGTTTCATTTTGTGCGCAGGCAACTAGTGGGTGAAACTTTTTTTCGCAAACTTGAAAAAAAAACTGAAATTACAAATGGTTGTTTTTTATAGTCCACATATCGTATTACATCATGAACTAATCTCTTATACTTTCACCACTCTCAAATTCAAAGTTTCAATTCTCCTTAGATTCGACACACCGATGGTGAATGAAGCTACCATCGGTTGAAAATACGAGTATTAATAACTCGTGGCACCGTTGCTAGCTTGAACGTTATTTTGGCCACCGAACGCTGCACGCAACCCCGTTTTAACGTCGGTAAAAGTAATAAAAAGAATGCCTTCCCGATTCATTCGAATATGTAGCTGGTCAAGACAACACATAAATATGAAACTACCCCCGGTCATCGGAAGTCTAAAATAAGAACAGAGTTTGAAAAAAACATATCGACAGTCTAAGAAAACAGAGAACATCTTGCCTCGTAAAATCCAGCATGATATCATGGAATGAAAAATAGTCTGCATAATAATGTTTCAGTAGTCAGAAAAAATCAAAAGCAATAGAATACTTTTAAAAAATAAATAGTTTCTTACATTAAAAATTTTTATTACTTTCAATTTTTATCAACTTAGATACCAAACTCTTTAATCTTTCCTTCTCTTCCTGCATTGTTTCCAAAAAAATTGTTAACTTTAGAGAAAATGTTATTTCAACTCACCAACTTCTACTTTTCCGCTGCAAATTGCTTTTCCAGCAGCGTTTTCAGCCACACAGGATACGGTACCACTGTGAGTTTTTGCTGCTTCCGGGATGGTTAACACTTGACGTTCTCCACTGACAGACACCAAAAA
>JAUELO010000138.1:9333-30292 GCA_032357855.1 Amphibolips quercusostensackenii
GACTCCTGAAGCATTCTCACGATAACTACAACTGCAAGCGGAATTCTCGCTGAATCAATCAATCGAGGGAAAGTCACTCGCGTATAACATCACGTGTAACAATCGCGTAATAATTGGTAATAGCCTCATTTTTAGGCCCTCAAATTACTTCATTTTTCTTGTAATTTTTTTTTGTGCAACAATATTTAAACAAATTTGGGAAGTTTGAGCTCGCCTAGGGCGCGCGTATGTTGGATCTAGCGCTTCGCGATTGATTATATATTTACCTCGCGTTTTGCACTTAATAATGTATTTACGTCGCGCTACGCGCTCGGTCTTTGAATAAAATAAAAACTACACATCCTATTAAAAATTATTGAATGGAAATTTTTAGATATAATTTAGGCGAATAATGTTAGTAATTAAAATTTTATTGTATTTTGTTTCGAATTTCCAAAAATGTTTAATTTTTATGTTTAATGATATTCTACACGATTAGAACAAAAACCACGCGTCCTATCAAAAAATTCCTCTCAGTGAATTTATAGATATAATTTAGCGGAACAATTTTGTTTGTTAACTACTTATTGTATCTTGTGTCGTTTTTCAAAAAGTTTGTATTTCTTATCTTTATTGTTCTTTATTAATATTAAAACAAATACCGCGTTCCCTTTAAAATAATGATATGAAGAAAATTTGTGAATATAATGTAGGCGCACAATTTTGTTTATTAACATTTTATCGTACCTTGTATCGTTTTTCCCCAAATTTAATTTCTTCAATTTTTATGTTGCTTTTTACGATTAAAATAAAAACAACAAGTCCTATCAAAAAATGATTTATAACAAATTTGTAGATTATCATTTTTGAGGCAACAGTTTTTGTCTATTAAATTTCTCCTATCTTGTATCGATTTTCCAAAAATTGATTTGTTTTCTTTAAGTGTTATTTTTGATGAATTAAACAATAATAAAACGTCCTATCAAAAAAAGGTTTTGAGCAAATTTTTAGATATACCTTAGGCAAACTATTTTGTTAATTAACATATTATTGTCTCTTGTTTCGTCTTTTCAAAAATTTGTAATTATCATTTTTAATGTTATTCTCCACGATTAAAAAAAACTACGCCTTCAATTTAAAAATTGTTTAAAGAAAATTTATAGAAATAATTCAGGCAAGCAATTTTGTTCATTGGCATATTATTGTTTCTTGGGTCGTTTTTCGAAAAAAAATTTATTTTTTATTTTAAATGTTCTTTTTTATGATTAAAACTAAAACAAGCGTCCTATCAAAAAATGGTTTACAGAAAATCGGTGGATATAATTTAGACGAATAATTTTGTTAATGAGAATTTTGTTGTACCTCGTGTCGTTTTTTTTTTTAAATTTTATTTTTTCATTTTGCATGTTATTTTTTAAGAATAAAAAAAGCTTTTGTGAAAAAATCATTCATATAAAAGTAGATCACTTTTAAGTAAGCAGTTTTTGTCTAATCATTTTCTTTCGTACCTGGTATCCTTTTTTCGAAAGATTTATTTTTTTACTATTCAATGTTACTATTTACAATTAAAATAAAAACTACGTTTCCTATAAAAAAAAAATAAAATCAACAAAACTTCAGGACTTTTTTGGACAGCAAATTTTTGTTTATATATTTTTTTCGTATCTAGGATAGTTAGACCGCAAAGTGAAATTTTTGTATTTTTTAAAACTTTTTGACAATTCGAACGAAAAATAAGCGTATTATCAAAAAACTTGTCTCTTGAAAATTTTGTTAATATTTTCAAGGGGTATAATTTTGCTTTTTAAAATTTTTTATATCTCGCAAAGTTTTGCTAGAAAATTGAATTTTTTATTTTTTTAAAAGCATTTTAGGTGGCTAAAACCGAAACAGAGTTTTATAATGTTTTAAACAAATGAGTGAACAAAAGCTATTTTTTCGTAGTTCGCAATGATTAACTGTTTCAAACTTATAGTTTTTATATAAACTATGAGAGAAATAAGGCCTGATTGCAATTTAAAAAATTTGATTTTTGATCGAAAAGAGAATTGCTTAAAAAACTGGCTACTGATTAGAATCCATACATATATACTTAAGAAACATAAATAATAATTTTAATGTGCAAGTTAATTGTTATAAATAATTGATATAAACAAATACGTCAGTATACTTCAGTGTACACTGATTTCTTTCCTAAACTGCCTTATATTTTGTATTAGATTTATAATTGTTTACAGATAATGTATTTAATTGTTTATAACAAATATATAAATATATTAAACAAATGCCCCAGAGGAACGTTTATTCCTCAAAATTTTCGTATTTTTTAATAAGATCTTTTGGAAACCAGGTAATACTGATATTTAATCAAGATTTGTAGACAATAATTGAATGAACAATTATTAGAAACAATTTTTGAAATCAATACACAACTGTAAATGTTTTTTACATGAGTAAGTGCTTTTTTACTCTAACTGATTTAATAGTACCTCAGCATAAATATTGTAAGGAATAGGATAAGCAAAAATTTAACAATTATTATTGTTAATAATAAATAGTATAAGCAAATGGCACAAACTGAAATTTCTTTGTAGAAAAAAATAATTTTTTTCATTAAAGCTTCTTGACAGCAAGTTAATATAATAATTTTCTGTACATGTTACATCAAAGTTAAAATTTTTATGAACAAATTGTTTTAAAAAATGCCCAAATTCCTCATTATTATGGGGAAAAAGCAGCTTCTTTTATCGACTTCATTTAATGCTGCCCTGATATTGGCATTACTAAATGTAACATGAAACATTTTTGCCAAAAAGAAAAACGTATAAAATGCATAATTAGGTCCTTATAAAACTTTAATAAGCATCCCTAATAAAAATATTTTCCATTATAACTTCTCTAAAAATTACAATTGTAAACGATTAATATTATATAATATTTTTATCATTCAAAATCCTAATGAAAAATGAATATCAACTATCTTTTAAGAAATCTTACAAGAATATTCATTAGGAAATTTTTTTTACACAAAAAATGTTTATTTCATACACTTAGTTGTAGGTGGTTTCATTTTAGCTCACACTAAAATTTAAATTCATTGATTAATTATAATTATAAATGAAAACATTCCAACAGTTTCTTTTTCTGATATTGTTCTATTTCACCGTTTCAGTGAATTCTATTGCTGCGATACTCTACAATAGCGCCGTAATATCTGCATAATATTTGTGTAATAATGTATAAAATAATGCGCTATAAGGCGTAATAATGTGTAATAATGCGTAATAGAGCGTAATAATGCGTTTCATAGCGTATTAAGGCGTATTAATATGTAATAATGCGTAATAAAGCGTAATAAGACATATAATAGGGAATACTCCGTACAGGTTTTTGACGAATGAATTACCCCTTGTGTAAAATTAAATATATGAATTGGTTTCATTAAATAAGTTTCTATGCAAGAATAAATTAAAGATGAACGAAGCTTTTCATCTAACTAAGGCTAATTTTAAAGCTGATTTCTTATCGCACAAGTGTTTTAAGTCTTTCCTGGAACCACGAGTATAGATAACTATTCTTACTCTATCTTAGGTCTTCGGAAAAAGTTATCAGCATTATTTTTAGAACGGAGGTTAAAATTATAAGACAAAAAATAATGAATTATTTAGGATCAAATGGTTCGCTTGAAATAACTTTAACACAAAGGTGCGAACACTAAAAATATTACTTTTAATTTTGTATCTAGGATGTTTCACAACTATTTTTTGATAAAAAACAAAATCTTCGCTGGAGCCGTCTTTGGAAAAAAATTTATTTAAAATTAAAAAAAAAATCTAAATACCCAGTTTTTCTCGAAAATGAAGCCAAAAATGGAAGAAAATCAGGCGAGCAAAATTGTTCCTTGGAAAATTGTTACCAAAAAAACCCCTTAATGATTTTTAACTTGACTTCGTTTTAAAAAGAAAAAAATGATTTTTCTATTTCATTTAAAATTTATTTTTTTTTATTTCTCGTTCTCGATATAATTATTTCAAACGAAAAAGCTAGGAATGTATAACTCATACCCACATGTTTTTCCAAACTAAAAAACTTTTTACAACATCTGATAACAATTTTTAAATAAAAAACATTTCCAGACAATTCGAATTTTTTACCTCTTACAATTAAAAATAAAATTTTTCAAGGAAACGATGTGAGATAAAGAATCATTAAGATGGTTTTTGTGTAGTAATTTTCCCAGGAACAATTATGATCTCTCAACTTTTCTCCATATCTAGCTTCATTATCGAGAAAAACCGAGTATAACATTTTTGGAAATTAAAAATCTATTTTTTCAAAAACGGCTTTAGCGAACATTTTGTTTTTTATCGGAAAATAGTCGCGAGATATCTTTGACACAAAATCAAGAGAAAATTTCTTAGTTTTTTAAATTAATATCGAAAAAAAAAGAGTTATTCGAAATTAATACCTTAGAAAGGGTAAGTTTAGTTTTAGGGTGAAATTAACTTCAAGTGCGTTGAACTCAAATTCTCTTCACAGTACAGAATAAGATATGCTTCCATTTTCATCATTGGCTCATTGCCAATTTCCTGCGCTTGCGCACCCACGCTGAAAGCGCATTCAAATTTACATAGTTCTTTTTCTTTCTTTTTAAAACCTTTTTGAAAAAGGAGAAAATGACCCTCGACATCGTAGGATTTCTAAAAGATTGTTTTTCATAAACTAACAAGGGGAATCTACAGCCTTTAGAATTTGATTTAGATTCATACTCCTCCCAGTAATATGGATTATTACCAAACTTGCAATATGCTAAGGTAATAAGATTCGGTTTTTAGATATTTTCAAGAAGAACGGCTTTCAAAAAATATACGCACGTTACATGTATTGCGATACAAGAGTTATTTAAGTCCCGATTACATCAAGCGGTAGAGCTTCGAGATTGTAACCGGAAAGTGAGGGGCTCGATTCCTGCTGCCTGCATTTTTTGCCAAATTTTTTTTCATTCGCATATTTTTTATTGTAAAATGTTACATTTATTTAAATCAAGACAAAATATTTCATTTTATCCAATGTTTACTACTTTTACTTCAAGAAAAAATGTTAAAGAAAATTCTCACTTTTCTTCATTCAACTGAATATATTCATTTGGGTTATTATTATTTTTATATGAGATACAAATAAAATACATAGAAATAGTATGATAAGAATAATATAAATATTGAAATATAAATAAATAGTAAAACAAAATGATATAATTGAAATAAAAGAGACTTTCTATCATTATTATTATAATATTCATATTTTGAAATTAGAGCAATGAACGGTGGTTTAAAACAAAAAATTGCGCAACGAATCAAAATTTTTCAAGTTTAAACAAACATTTTTTCGTATGAAAAAAATTATTTAAAATGAATATTTTGGATTGATTCAGATAAACTTAATAGTTAATTTTAATTAAAAAAATGTTAATGAAAACAAAATTCACAAAAATTAATCCAAGTTAATAAACATTATTGTTTCAAAAATTTAATATTTTTTATAACTATTTTCTCTTAGATAATTGCTAGAAAGTAGTGGTTCTTTCTGAAATTTTTAACTTAGCTTTTGATTTTGATTTATGAACAAATGATAAATAATAAAAATAATTTTAAAAAATTAGAAATAAAAAATAATAAGCATAAGATATCATTTTTTCAACAATGTCTTTTTTATTGTGAATATACTTTTCTGAAATAAGCCAAATATTTTTTAATTGATATCTGACTTTAATTCCCTTCATACTCGAGACGAAAGACAGAAACAATATTTACTGCAAGTGATAACAGAGTACCGGAAGCAATTTTCAGAGTATAGTACGTCTACCTTGTCCCGTGAGACGCCATAATCAATTAATGATTCGATTTAGAGCTTTTTAATTTCTATATATGTATATTATCTCAACATAAGTATATTATCTTTTACGCTTCGCAATTAACTTCGTGTTGCAATTTTAAACAACATTTTTACAAGTCATTAGAATACCTACTCCTCCCACCTACTCTTAATTATTCTATTCCTTGTTTTTATATCTACTGTAAGATAGCCTTTTTGTTTGAATGAATATTTTTTACTAATATTGGCAAAAGAGTAAAAATAATTTATTTTGAAAAAATACAATACTATTCATTACTTTATTAAGTAAAAAGTGGAGAAAAAGTTCAAAATTTTCGAAAAACAACATTAATCTAGCACTAACACAGGAAAAGATAATTAGAAACAATGATAATTCCTTTAACCAATTATTTTTGCTAAATTTAATTAATTACTACCTCACTCTGAGTACAAAGCGGACAAAAAGTTCAAACATTCAAAAAAAAAAACTACAAATATGTAGCATTAATATAGGAGAAGATAGTTAGAAACAATAATAATTTATTCAAACAATTGGGGTTCTTGAATCGATTTAATTATTATCTCACACCAATTTCAAAGTAGATAAAAAGTGGAAAACTATAGAAAAAACTGCAACTTTTTAGCATTATTCTAAGAGAATATTGTGATAAATAATAATAAATTGTATAAGCAATTATTTATGTTTAATTTAATTCAGAGTTGATTTTTTCTAACTAACAAGTTGATAATAAGTTTGAAAATTTGGAAAAACCACGATTTTGCAACTGTATCCTAAGAGAAGTATGCTAAAAACAATAATCAATTGTTTAAACAATTCATATAAACATATAATTCTTAGAAACAAGTAGTACCTTAATGTCTTATAAACCATTTGTTTTTGAAAAAAAAAACCCGCAAAAAATCATGATTAGAGCCAAAAACTCGCAAAACCCAATTTTTCACTTATGGGGTTTTTTATGGGACCCTATAAAACAGACTTATGGGGCTGATAATTAAAAAAGTAAGTTTTGATTCGTATTCTATGGATAAATGTGAAGAGAAATGCTGAGTTTTAAATCAATTCATTTAATACTGACGATTCTGAATAAAATGTACAAAAACCTATTTTTTTCTTATGGGAAATACGTGTTAAGCTTCATGGGACCTACGGAACCTCTAAATATAATTTTCTCAACAAAAAACAAGCACTTATTTCTTTGTGGATTCGAACGATGTTCCAGATGAAATTCATTATTATTTTTTTTTTAATTTGGACCACCCTAGTGTAGGCTTCCCTCATAAAAAAATAGGCTGAAATATAAAATTTGATTTTAACTTGTCTATATCAGAAATAATGATTTTGTCAATTTCGCAGTGTATTTCCTTTAAGGGTATTAATTACGAAAGAAAAAGAATGTCTCTTCTTACATCTTGAATCGTTATGTCGTCTATCGAGAAGTAATTCCGAAACGGAGTGAAAGTGATACCTGTAACAAATCCAATTGCGCGTAGGTACATTTACCGTATCGTACGTGTTACGTACATATACATACCTCGCAAAATGTATTGCGAGGAGGGTAACCTTCGACGGGAACGAAGAAATAGTCGCCGGCGACTGGTGTCTGAGCATTCCCATATTGGGAGGACTGGTAACGAGGCCGGCCGGTGCGAGAGAGATGGGATCCGAAAGTAGGCACGAAAAAAGGATCTGCCCAGGCATTTTAATCTGAAAATCGATGAACCGCGAACTAACAACAATCGATCAACAAGAGCAGCCACCCCCATAGAAAAAATCGTTATACACCCTTCATGTAGTGCTCCGCGTTTGCCTGGTTGAACGTTTAAACAATTAGAATAATTTATATACGCTTAACCGTTTAGTTATTTAACATGTAGAAAAGTTCATTCAATTAAACTTTTCATCGTTTTTAATTTATTCTTTTTTTAGTGAAACTTCACATAGTTCAGTTTTTCAGGTGAATATTCAAACCAAAAGACACCATTTGAAACCAACTGAAGCAGGGCTTAAAATTTTTCAAATTTTGTACCACACTCCTTTTTTATCTGTCCCTCCCCACTCCCTCTCTTACAAGAAGAATAAAAAAAAAACATTTTTTAACTATATCGATAACACAGGCCAAAATGCTCTAAAACAGGAGAAATAAGAAGCTTTTTCAGGAATATAGGAGAATAAATTCTTTTAAATAAAATTAATGTGGGTAATCTATCAAATTTAATTTGAAACGCTTTAAATTTGTAACATTTTCAGTAAAAATATTGCACTTTCGAAGAAATAGATGAATTGTTAAGCATATAATTCAATTTTCAACTTAAAACATGAATTTTCAGCCCAGAAGATCAATTTCCAACCATATTGTTAAGTTTTTAACTAAAGAAGATTATTTTTCAACCAGAAATCGAATATTGAAATTTTCAATAAAAAAATTAATTTATAACAAAAAAGAAAACAAAATTTTTTTAACAAAATAGGAAAATTCTCAACCAAAACCAAGTAATTTTAATCTAACAGTTGCATTTTTAACCAACAAAATTAAATTTCGACCAAAAGACGAATCTAAACCTAAAAGAAGAATTTTCAACCTAAAAATATAAATTTTCTACAAAAACTAGAACAGGGCAATTTTCAGTTTAAAAGTTAATATATAAAAAAATGAGTTTTCAACAATATAGTTAAACTTTTAACCGAAGAGATGAATGTTCAACCAAAAAAAATTGTTCAACTTTCAAGCAATTAGTTGTTAAGTTTTCAACCAAAAAAGATAAAGTCTCAATGAAAAATTTAATAGTTGATGTTCTAACAAAAAAAGATTTAAAATTTTTAAATTAATAACAGTTTAATTCAATAAAAAAGAAAACACAAATTCAATAAAATAGTTCAATTAATTACCAAAAGAGATCAATGTTCAACTCAAATGATAAATCTTGAACCAAAAATAATTAATTTTTAGCAAAGCAATTCAACTGTCAATCAAGTATTTGAATCTTCAAAAAAAAATCTTTAACAAAAAATGAAAGAGTAACATTTTCAACTAAAAAGATTAATTTAAAAAAAGAAGGAATTTTCTACACATTTGTTTAATATTCAACAAAATATGAAATTTTCAACTAAAATGAGAAATTTTCAACTAAAAAATCAATTTTCAACAAAGCAGTTAAAAATCCAAACAAGTAGTTGAATTTTTAACTGAAAAAGAGCATTTTCGAAGCAAAAATAGAATAGTTAAAATTTATAAAAAAAATGCATGTACAAACCAAATGTAATAGTTGACATTACTACAGAAAAAAATTAATTAAAAATCAAGAACAGTAGAATTTAATAAGAAGACGAGTTTTTAACCTAATAGTTTAATCCTTAACCGAAGCAGATTAATTGTTGAATTTGCTTCAAAATAGTTGAATTTTGAACCAATACTTAACTTTTGTGCTAAAATAGTTAAATTTTCCACCTAAAAAGACAAATTTGCAACAAAACTGTTGAATTTTCAATTCAAAAGAATGACAAATTTTAAATCAAAATGTTGAATTTTTTATTAAAATTATTCAATTTTCTACCAAACAGTTTCATTCTTGACCAAAAACGATCAAATTTCTAGCCATAAAGATTTTTCAGTTAAGGAAGATAAAAACTTTAACCAAATTGTTGAATTTTTAAGCAAAAAAAAAAGACTTTTAACCAAATATTCAAATTTTCTACGAAGTAGATTAATTTCTTATCATACAGTTGAATTGTCAACCAAAATCATAAATTTTCAACGCAGAATATTAATTTTTGATCGACCAAAAATGGAATAGTTAAATTTTCAGTTAAGAAAATTAATTTTAAAGAATAATAATGATTTTTAAAAAATGGTTAAAAACTATTTGGATAATCTTTTTTAAATTATTATTCCGATTTATCTGGATCACTCCAGATTACAAGCTAATTACTTAGATTACTTAAATTACTTCAAATTATTCGGATTACAAGTGATTAAAGCTGCATTACTCCATATTACAAGTGGATTACGTCCGATTAGAACTGGATTACTTCATATCAATACTACAAAACAAGTAGATTACCTTGGATTACAAGTATATTACTCTGGCTGATAAGTGGATTGCTTCGAATTGATTGAATTTTCTCGCAGTACAAGTGGATTACTTTGGATTAGAACTGGATTACTTCATATAAGTACTGGATTACAAGTGTATTATTCCGGCTTACAAGTGGACTGCCGCGAGTTGCTTGAATTACTCTGAATTACAAGTGGCCTACTTGGGATTAGAACTGGATTACTTCATATTAGCACCGAATTACAAGTGGATTACCGTGGACGATCGTGATTTACAAGTGTATCATTCCGACTCATAAGCTTATTTCTCCGAATTGCTTGAATTACCTCGGATTACAAGTAGATTATAACGGATTAAAACTGGATTAATTCATATCAGAACGTGATTACACATAGATTACGGTGGATTACAAGCAGGTAACCTTGGATTACAAGTGTATTACTCCAGTTTACAATCAAATTACTCCGAATTACCTGAATTACCTTGGAGAACAAGTGGGTTCATTCGAATTCGAACTGGATTACTTCATTTAATACTAGGTAACAAGTAAATTACCCTGGATTACAAGTGTATGACTCCGGCTTACAAGTTGATTTCTCCAAATTGCTTGAATTACCGCGGATTACAAGTAGATTATAACGGATTCGAACTGGAATACTTTATATCAGAACGGGACCACGTGTAGATTACGGTGGATTACAAGCAGATTATGGTAGATTACAATTGAATTACTCCGGCTTACAATCAGATTACTCTGATTTACCTAAATTACCTCGGATTGCAAGTGAGTTACTGCGGATTGAAACTGGATTATCGTGGATTACAACTGTATCACTCCGACTTACAACCTGATTACTCTACATTGCTTGAATTAGCCCGGATTACTAGTAGATTATAAACGATTAGAAATTGATTACTTCATAACATGACGGATTACTCTGAAGTACCCTGAATTACCTAAATTACGCCAGATTACAAGAGGATTATCCATGATTATACTGGATTACTTGAATTACACCTGATTGCCATTTTGAATAACCGAGCGTTCCAGCGGACTACCAGAGTTTTCCCCCCTCGGGTGTTATTTATAAGCTTTTAAGCTGCCATCACTCTAACACTGACATAAATAATAATAAAAATCTCTTATACATCATGGAAAAATTGATCGCTTTCAGTCAAAAACTTTTTGTACAAACATTTTTTGCAAAAAAATTGGATTCTTTAGTAATATATCTATTTAATTGACGCATTGAAGGTAAAAAAGTAATCTCTGAATTTTTTGAATTGGGTCGAATAACTGGTTGGGATGAGTGACCCACTCCTGGTGTCCACGGTCAGGTGAATGCAACCATTTCATAATTTTAGATAGGACCATAAAAAGACTACGTGATCGACAGCGACATCAACGCGAAAGTCAAATGAATCTCCTGATGTCTGTTATTTCGGGGCGTTGCCTCTATGAGTCCACAGCTATTTCGGAATATCTTTGTACTCAGGCGGTGCCTTGACTTCCTACAGTAGCTCTATGGTTCTACGAAATTCTGCGGAAGATAAATCTAACCTGGACGCCTGGTTGTTCATTTATTTTCCTGCGACGTAAAAAAAGTACAGTCTTAATTCAGGCTTAATTGGTGGCACATAATTAGTAAATTCAACATTTTATCACCCTGTGAGACCGATAACTTTTTAATATGACGGTTGAGCACTTTTATCAACTGAAAAATTTTTTGGTTTTTTCCAAGTTCACACACATTTTCCCCGAACATTGAAATTGAAAAGTACAAGCTGTTAGAGCTGAAAATTTTTTCATTTAAAGTAATCAAAACTAAACTGCAAGTTAAAACAGCCAAAATTGAACTTTCCGGAAATTTCAATTTTACAAATTTAAGCTTAACAAAAATTTGTATTCAAAAACTTTTTATTCAATTATACATATTAAATATAGACACTTTTTTATCGTCGGACGAAATTCCCGCTTCAAATATTTTTTCTTGTTAATTCATGCGAATAAAAAAAGTTTTTGGTAACTTCACAGCCGAAAATGCTCTCAAAACCAGGGAAATAGGGTGTTTTCTCACAGAATAAGAAAATAAATTCTTTTAAATAAAATTAATATGTAGGTAGCATATTGAATTTAATATGAAATGCTAAATTCCTAAGATTATGATTATTTAATTTTAGTGAAGTTATTAAATTTATAATCAAATAGTTGACTTTTCAACCAAATAATTGAATTTTCAAATAAAAATAAAAACAATTTTTAAAAGATAGTTAAATAATCAACCTGAAAAAATTAATTTTCAACCAAAAATACAATTTTTAATCAACTGGTTGAACTTCAAATAAGAAGAGGCGAATTTTCAACATACTAGTTGAATTTTTAACCAAATAGTTAAATTTTCGAACAAAAAAGTCGATTTTTCTAGAAAACAGTTGAATTTTCAAAAAATGCTATTTTTCTACAAAAAATATGAACCCAAAAGGATGGCTTTTCTTCCATTGAGAAAAGAGTTGAATTCTCCGCCAAAAGAAATGATTTTTTATTAAATAATTCAATTTTTAGGGAAATAGTTGAATTTTTAAACTACAAAGACGAATATTGAACCAAATGATGAAATGTTTGAACACAAATAATTGAAAATCAACCACAAACCGTAGCATTTCCAATCAAATAGTTAAATTTGAAAAACAAGGGAGACGAATTTTTGTAGAAAAAAGTTGAATTATCAATCTGAAAAGGTAAATTTCTAACAAAATAGTTCAAAATAAAAAAAAAAATTTCAACCAAACAATTGCATTTAAAACAAAATAAATTAACTTTAAATAAGAAGAGCCGAATTTCCAAAAAAATATTTTATTTTCAACAAGGAAGATAATTTTGAACCACTAAAGATGAATTTTTAACTAAAAAGTATAAATTTTCTACCATATAAGATGAATTTTTAATACAAAGGACGAATTTTCTGTCCAAAAAGGCAAATAAAACAGTTGAATTTTTGTCCAAAAGAAATTACTTTTCAACAAAATAATTGAATTTTTAAGCAAATAGCTCAATTTTCAACCTACAAATTTCAAACAAATAATCAAATGTTTAAACAAAATAGAGAAAAATTTAATCACAAAAAGTTTCATTTTCAACCAAATAGTTGAATTTTAAAACCAAAGAAGTCGAATTTTTTAGAAGACAGTTGAATTATCAACCTGAAAAGGTGAATTTTCAACTAAATAGTTAAACGTGAAAAAAATAATTTTTAACCAAACAATTGCATTTACAACCAAATAGCTATACTCTAAATAAGAAGACAATTTTCATGAAAATATTTAATTTTGAACAAAAAAGATTATTTTTAAACGCTAAAGATGAATCTACAACTAGAAAAGATGACTTTTCTGCCATGTAAGATGAATTTTTAGTCGAAAAAGACGAATTTTCTGTCCAAAAAGACAAACGAATTTTCAAGCAAACACTTTCATTTTAAACCAAAAATTTTTAACCAAATGATGGAATGTTTAATTAAAAAAGATTAAAAGTCCACCACAAGCAGTAGCATTTTCAACTAAATAGTTGAATTTTAAAAACAAAGAAGACGAATTTTGTAGAAGATAGTTGAATTATCAACCTGAAAAGATGAATTTTCAAAAAAACAGTTAAATTAACAACAAAAAAATATTCAACCAAACAATTGCATTTCAACCAAATTGTTGAACGTTAAACACGAAAAGACGAATTTTCACCATAATATTTAATTTTTAAGAAAAAAGTGAATGTTGAAAAAAAGTATAATTTTCCATCAAATAGTTGAATTTTCAACCTGCAAAGCTGAATTTTCAACCAAATAATCGAATGCTTCAATTTTTAACAAAAAAGATCATTTTTAACCAATAAAGATTAAATTTCAACAAAATAACTAAATTTTAAACAACAAGGATAACTTTTTAACAAAACAAATAAATTTTTAACAATATAATTGCCTTTTTAACAAAATATTTGAATTTTTAACTAAAATGAATTAACTTTCAACTAAAAATGGTTTAATAATAGAAAATACAATTTTTAATAATATTTTTAGCAAAAATTTTTGAAATTTCAATACTAGAAAATATAATTTACGTTTTAATACACTATTTTCACTTTCAATATTTGTATACAACAAAAAATATTGGGTAAAAACAATGATTAATGAGATTTAGTTGAACATTCAAGTCTTTACAGTTTCGTGCGTTAAAGTCTCTATGAGACTTCAATGTATGGTTAAACTTTCAAACCTGTTTATTTTCTTGACTTTAAAATTTTGACTAGTTTTAAATCCATTAATCACGTTTGCTTCATTGTCATTGTAATCACTCTATCATTTTATCTATAACATTCTACACCCATCAAAATTTTGTTTGGATTCATATTCTTCTCAAAAATAGATCGTTACCAATCTTTTAATATGCTAAAGTAATCAGAAGCGCTTTTCATCCAGTCTCGACAAAAAAAGGCTTTAAAAAATCCACGCACGTTACATGGACCGCGAGGCGAGATTCTTTCCACTTGCGGTAAGATCAGGCGGTAGCGCTCCGAGTTTGTAACTGGAAGTTCCGGGCTGCCGGAATTTTTCAAAACAAATTTGGTTGCGATAGACACTCAAATTTATTAAAATGAAACCAATATATTCATTCTTAATCATTGTTTTATGTGAAACAATAAGTTACGCTTTTTAATCAATTTCGAGAAAAACCGTTTCAAAAAATTTTGGGCACATTACATGGACCGCGATGCGAGGGTCCTTTTTTTTGATAGATCAGGCGGTAGTGCCCCGAGTTTGTTGTAAAATTTTACTGAAATTATCTAAGGAAAGGAATTTTATATCAAGCCTTGTTTTTTGAAACGAGAAATAATTTCTTTTCTCATTATCATCTAAGGTGTAATTCCGCTACATCTATTAATTATAATCAGATTTATTAATTTTTGATCAATCTAATTAGCATTTATTTCTTGTTGCAATCAACCTATTATAAATATCTTTCTGACCGATTTACAATTTTCAGACTTTAAATGAATACAGGAATTTCAGATTTGATATTGACAGTACATTTTGGTCATGAAGTGAACATGAATTTTGTTCGTGATGAACCGTGTACATGATTCTTGTTTAAGTCGGTTTATGTTCATCGACGGAACGTAAAACGATGCAACAAAGGTAGAAGTTAAGGAGAAGCGAGAAAGAAAAATTTCTCTTCTCTTTCACTCAGAACGTGTGTTGAACCAGTGGAGGTCTCGTGAAAGACGAGACGAACCGTGAACCAGAGTAAAGGCCCTTTGCGTGATCCCCATACTCTAACTAGAAATTACACCTTATATTACCTACGAACCGGTATTGCGCCTTATCAGATAAAATTAAACTATTCTCTGCACCAATCAAAATACCAGAAATTCAGGAAATTTCCGATAAACTGAAGTGAAGTTAATTTTATTATTTTTTTCAAAATTAAACAACTTTGTTCAAAAGTTATTCTTTTTTATTAAAAATTCCACTGTTTTGTTAAAAATTTGTCTTTTTGGGTTGGAAATTCATCTATTTTGGTACAAGTTGCATCTTTCTTATGGTTAAAGATTACAACTGCTTGGTTGAAAATTAATCTGTTTTGGTTCAAGATTCAACTATTTTGTTGAAAATTTGTCTTTTTCTTTGGATGAATTCACCAACTACTTCGTTAAAAGTGGAACTACTCTGCTTGAAATTCCTTTTTTTTATTGATTATTCATCGCTTTAGTTAAAAAAAACTTTCTTTCAAATATAAGTATTTTGTTGAAAATTATTTTTTTTCGTTAAAAAGCAATTTTTTTTAACTAAGAACTTAAATATTCTATGATTGGTTAAAAATTTACCTTCTCTAGTTAAAAATTCAAAAATTGGGTTGTCAATATCTGTATTTTTTGAAAATAAACCTTTTTTGATAGAAAATTTATTTTGTCGGTTAACATCTCATCTTTTTGGTTAAAAAATCTCTTCCTTGGTTTAAAGTTTAACTATTAGGTTAAAAATTCTTCTAAAAATTCAAATATTTGTTTCAAAATTCATGTATATTGATAAAAATTAATCTTCATTGGTAGAAAATCAATCATCAAGGTAGGAAATTATTCTTTTTGGTAGAATATTTCTTTCTCTAAAATTAGTTTTTCTTTTCTTAAAATTCTTTTTAACTAAAAATTCAGCTATTCAATTTTTTGTAAAAAATTGATCTTTTTTGATAGATATTTAATCTTCCTGGTTGAAAATTCATCTCTTTGGTTAAAAAGTCATCTTTAGAGGGTTAAAAATTCAATAATTTTGGTAGAAAAATCAATAATTTTGGTAGATAGTTCATACTTTTTGTGTTTAAAATGCAACTTTTTTGTAAAAAATTAATATTTTCGGGTTGAAAAATCAACAATTTTGCAGAAAGTTCATCTTTTTGGCTTTCAAATGCAACATTTTGGATGAGATTTTTTCCTTTATTGACTGAAAATTTTTTTCTTTTTCTGATTGAACTTTTTTGTTGAAAGTTTCTTTTTTTGGTATGGAAATCAGTTTGTTTGGTTTGAGGAATCGACTAATTGATGAAAATTTACATTTTTTTATTTGGTGCAACTATTTTTGATTGAAATTTTTGCTTTTGTGGTAATAACAACTATTACACTTTAGGGGTTTTGAGAAAATATATTTTCAATAATTTAAGAAAAATCGCCGCCAGTTTGTCATTTTTTAACATTTTTTTCACTTTTTTAGAGAATAAATTGAAAGGGAAAGAATTTACACGTTGAATAGAGAAAAAAATATCATTTTTTTCTGTGAAACTATGGCGTGTTAATTGTGCTCGTTTCTTTTCAAACTTTGAGAAATAATTGGTACCCGATCCTGAAAGGAATTAAAAGTTTATTTGTACACTTTTCACTTAAACAATAACAAAATTTACATTTTTTACATAAAAATTTCTTACGCTTCAATAACTAGTAAAGTATACTTTATACTGTCTTAAATCAATACACGGGGACTTACTAAATACACATTATTTGCTTTTTAATTTATTTATTTGTTATAAGCAAATGTGATTAACAGATTAGCAAATAGTGCTACTATTCGTTAAAAAATTCTTTTTGGTAAAATTGCTTCGTATTAATGTGAGAATGACATTTTCTTATAAAAGTTATCAGACAGTTAACAATAACCATTGTTATAAACAGTTTTCGTGGGTTAATATTTCAAACAATTAAGGGTTTTCTCATCTTTTAATATCCTCTGATCGCTTAAATTGGTAAAAATACTAATTAAAAAATTTATGCTTCATAATATTTGGTGAAATATGTTAATTAAAATTTTTATAACCAGATTTGAAATTTTATCCCTCTCATGTAGAAAAAAAATGTTTTCTGCACTGAAACTATTTTAAAATATTATACATACACACAAATATTTAAAATTTCAACGAGAAACCACTGTTAATAATATTTCTTGTGTCAAACTTTTTAAATTTGAAGATTTTTTAAATTAAATTTTTTTTTTAATCACCGAGATGTCTACAGATATTCCTAGAAATAACATATGTTTGATAATGCTTCATAAAATATAACTAATACAATTTTGAAATTGTGTATATTAATTGTTCACAAACATTTAAATTGTTATATTTCACCAAATATTATCAAATATATATTATTTTTGTGAGGGACCTTACTTAAATTACAAAACAGCTCATGTGGGGGCAGAGGTCAAGACATTTTGTTACGATTTGTTACGGTAGGGGGTCCTCTACTCATGTACGTTATTTTTGAAAATTCGCAAAAACTTTCTCCTGAAGATTATCTTTTTAGTTATAAATTTTATTATTTGCTTGAAAATTTAACAATTCTGTAAAAAGACATTATTTTTTTTGCAAATTCAACTGTTTTGTTAAAATTCGTATTTTGTTCATGATAAGTCAAATGAAATCTCTTTTGGATGAAAAATTTTTCCTGAAAATTTGTCTTTTTAATTTAAAAAATCATCTTTTTTTAGTAAAAATATTGCATGTTTCTTAGATAAAAATGCAACTGTTTTGTTGAAAATTCTACTATTTACTAGAAAATTCACTTTTTGTTCAAAATTCGTATTTTTCTGTTGGAAACTCAATTGAAATCCTTTTGGATGAAAATTTAACTCTTTTTTTTGGAAACTTTTCTTTTTGATTTAAGAATTCACCTGTTTTAGTAGAATTTTTCTTTTCCTTGTACAAAAATGCAACTATTTGATTGAAAATTTAACAATCTTTTCAAAGGGTTAAAAATTCGACTATTTAGCAGAAAATTAACTTATTGTTTACAATTCTTATTTCGGTGCTGGAAAGTGAACTGGAATCTTCTTTGGATAAAAATTCAACTCATTTTTTTAAGTTTTTTCTTAATTCCTCTGTTTTGGAAAAAATTTCATTTTTCTTAAATAAAAATGAAACTGTTCGGTTGAAAATTACACTCTTTTTGAAAACTTTTCTTTCTGATTCTTAAATTTACCTGCTTTAGCAAAAATGACGGCTTTTTTGGATGAAAATGCAACTGTTTGGTTAAAAATTAAACAATTTGTTAAAAAGGCATACCATTGCTTAAAAATTCTGCCGTTTTGCTAAAAATTTAAATAGTTTGTAGAAAATTTACTTTTTGTTTAAAATTTATATTTTGATATTGAAAAATGAACTGAAATCTTTTCTGGATGAAAGTTCAACTTGAGAAAAAAAATTTGCCGTTTTTTAATAAAAATTCGTCCTTTTGGATCGAAAATTCAATTTTTTTCGTAGAAACTTATTTCTTGGGTAAAAATTCTTATTTTGATCGTGAAAAGTTGACCAAAATCTTCTTTACCAGAAAATTCAATTTTTTTCTAATTTATCTTTTTGATTTAAAAATTCATCTGCTTTGGTAGAAATTTTTTTTTTCAATGAAAATGGAACTTTTTGATTAAAAATTATTCTTCTTTGCTTAAGTATTCAACAATTTTGTTTATATTATTATATTATTTATTTTTTTAGTTGAAAACTCATTTCTTTAGATAAAGGTTTACCTATTTTGTTGAAAATTAATCTTTTTAAAATGAAAATTCAACTACTTGGGTAAAAGTCAAACTAAATTGTTAAAAAATTTTTTTTTTATTGAAGGTTTATGTCTTTGGTTAAAAATTCAACTGTTTAGTGAAAAAGTATTTTTTTTCAAAATTAATTTTTAACTGAAAATGTACCTTTTGCATTTTTTAAAGATTTATTTTTTTTTAGGTGAAAATTTTCCTTTTTATGTAAAAAAATTAATTTTTTGTTTAAAAATTCAATTTTTGTAAATAAAATTCGTCTTTTGTCTTGAAGGTTCAACAATGTAGATAAAATTTATCTTTTTAGGTAGAAAATTCAACTATTATGTTAAAAATTTAATTAGTTTGTTGAAAACTCAAAGATTTTGTTAAAAAGCCAACTTTTATAATAGAAAAAACATTTTTGGTTTAAAATAAATTCATAAATTTAAAATTTTTTAATTTGTATCTGAAATACTTTTTTATTCTGTTAATAAAAGATTCTACGTTTGAAGTATTTTAAGACTAAAATGCTGGTATTTGAATATTAATCATCAAGGAAAATGAAAAATTAGTCAAGTAAAAATCAGGGAATTTTGAAAATGAAATTCTCTGATACCCAGCCTAATTCTACTAGCAATAACTAGTAAAACATTTTTGGATACTAAAAATTACGTACAATAAGAAGGGGGCAGGGAGTAGAAACATTTTGTTACAGTTTGTTACAGGAGGGAGGGGGGGGGGTCTCAGAGAGGGCCTCTAATCCGTTACGTAATTTAAGTACGGCTTCTAAATATTTGTAGCAATTCCGGTGATCGAAGAAAATTAAAATTTGAAAAACTCTCAAATGTTAATATTTTGCTACAAGAATTATATTTATATAACAGTGGTTTTTCGTTAAAATTTTAAATATTTTTGTGACTAACACTTATTCGTACAAAGTATTTTAAAACAGTGTGACTGAAAAAAGAAACATTTTTTTCTACGAGAAAGTGACAAAATTTTTTATTTGTTTATCTAATTTTATAATACAAAATTTAATTTACATCTACTACCAAATATTATCAAACTTATATTATTTTTAGGAATATTTCCAGCTAAAAGATGATTAAGATGATTGTTTATAACAATGGTTATTGTTGAATTTTTCATCTTTTTGTGATTAAATGTCATTCTTACATTAATATGAATCATTTTCAGCAAAAAAGAATTTTTTAACAAATTTGAATTTGTTAGAATCATTTGAAGATTACCTGCGAATTCTCAAAAATAAAAAGGGAGTTTTCTCAAGATACAGTATTTTCTAAACGAGCATAGGTATTTGAGATTTTATTTTTTTTATTCGACGTGGGAATTTAGTATTATCTTGAATTATTATATTTATTATTATTATTTTATTCATTATTATTTATTTATTATTATATATTAAATTATTATTTTACAATTCATTCCATAAAAATGCCAAATTTTAAAAAATTACGAAATGGCGGCTATCTTTCTAAACTTTTAGAAAGCGGATTTTCTCAAAAACCTAATATTTCAACATTTTTATTTTTACTCTTTTTTAAATAGCTGGAAATATATACTACATATCTTGTGAGTTTCGTTCTTGGCAAGCCATTGCTTCACATTGAAAAGAATTATTTTTTAAAAATCGAAAAAAAATTCGCATAAAAGTTTAAACATCTGAACGGGTTCTACAAAAAACTCCACTTGATTTTTTCTGATAGTTTGAATTATTTACGAGAAAAAATCATAAATTTTAACTGAAGAAAAAAGATTCTTCATGGACACAAAAATGGTGAAGCTCTTGTCAAACTGATAGGATGTTTTTCCTATACAGGGTGTCCCAGACTCAAGTGTCCGGACTTATAAAGCTGTATAAAAATTTAAAAAATGAAGCGAAAATTCCTTTACCAAAAATCAGTTGAAGTTTTATTTTTTGAGTTATTAAGTATTTAAGCTGGACCAATCAGGAG
>JAUELO010000138.1:30392-42643 GCA_032357855.1 Amphibolips quercusostensackenii
AATTTTCGATTTATTTTTTAAATTTTTATACAGCTATATAAGTCCGGACACTTGAGTCTGGGACACCCTGTATAAATAGAAACTGTAAACAAAATTTCGTAGCCCCAGCTGACACTCCTCTTTTCCTCCTTATTTCCCCTCACTTCACGTACTTCCTTCTGCTCATTTCTCAACAATTATAATCTTCTGATTTCTCATAATTTCCCCAACTCCCCTCTTATAATTTCCCCTCACGTCCTATACTTACCCTTCCCTTATTTCCCCTCATTTTTCCTAATTTTGTTACATTTCCCTTTACTTCCTATACCACCATTTCCCTCACTTCCCCTTCTCCCCTTCCCGCAATTCTCCTGCTTTCCCTACCCTTATTTCTCTTCGCTTTCCATACTTCCCCACCCCTAATTTTCCATCGTTTTGCCATACTTCCCCTCTCATTATTTTCACTCTCTTCCCATCCTTGAAAAGAGAACGATGAATGGACAGACAGTCGAGCGGAACTATAAAGGTCTGCCCAGGGCTACGAAACCGTACAAACGCAAGATATATTTTTGTAGACATTTTCTAGGTGTGTGAACTTTCATCTGAACATCTTTTTGTACCTTTCGTTGTTTCTGAGAAGAATTTCGATTTTTCAAAAATAATTTTTTTAAAACGTGAAATAGTGGTTCACCAAGAACGAAATTGACGAGATATATATTGTTTATTTCCATCTATTTCTGAAAAAAATGCTAAAAGTAGGGTTTTTGAAAAAATCCACTTTCGAGAATTTTAGAAAAACGGCTGCCATTTTTTAATTTAAAAATTTTTATTTAGATCGATTGAAAGAGCAATTATTCCCAAGAATTTGCAGATAATCTTTAAATGATTGTAGTCAATAAAAAAAATGTCATCAAACTGTGAAATATGGGTTCTTTTATTTTCACCACAGAATTATATATCGAATTGCCAAATCATTCTGACACCATCAACTATATATGAAATTTCCAAATTGTTTCTTAATTTAATATTGACCCTTACTTGAAGAAGAGCAATGACCAGACGAGTATCTCCACTTTGGAGAGCTATGGTCCCGATAGTCGTTGTCGCCGGGGGGTGCGGTTGGGAGGAAGTAGTGTCGTCTGAGGCGTGCGCCAACGAGACCTGTTGGTTCCTCTCTCCGGCATCTTCGTGATTCTCCTCCGTCTCCATAGATTCGTATCCATTTACCATTTTCGCGTTCTCACAAAATATTCCCAACTAACACGTAAGGAGAGTATTCATTTTTTACCAACTGTCTGACAAACATTTTTTTCAATTAAACATTTCATGTGCACTGCAACGTGGATACTTGATCTTCAAATTGATAAACCGTTTACAAAATGCAAACTGAAAGTTCTTAAACTGAAAACAAAAGACAGAAAGAGAATAATATAAAGTCGCATCAGGAAAAAATGTTTTTCCCGACAATTGTTTTAATTGCTCTTGAAACTGATTTCTGAGGTGCGTGTTTGTATTATGTTTCTCGTAATACGATGTTTGGCTAACGTTCAGAAAAATATTCGCTGGCACTGCATTTCACGGTTTTCTTGATGTGTACTGCGACAGTGACCTTGTTGGTAGCACAGAAAAGATTAGCCGTGAGATTTTGTTACGATTGAGATTATTTGCATACTTCAAAAAAATTTCTGGCTGCAGCGAGATTATCTGCCATGTACTACGTAACAAAGATTGGAGAACTCCAGGCCGGAAATAAGTACTTTGTTATCAATTTTGATAGCATTTTACTTTACTGGATATTTTATCGACTTTTTGTTATTATTCAAATACGACTCGATGTTCCAATTAAATTCTTTTAACTTTTTTAACGCTGTAGATAGATTTATCATCTTCTGTATGCAAGCAAGTTATAAAAAGAATGAAGCAGTCATCGGTAAAAGTGTATGGTACGCAATTTTTAAGCGACTTAGAAGCGAGCCAAAGTTACGTGCCATTGGCTTTGAATTTCTGAGATTTCATGTTAAAAATATATTTTCAACAACAACAAAATTCATTTTTTTCTTAACAGTTGCAATAATAACCACATTTTGGAAATTTCAAGTAAAAGAGACGAATTTTCAACAAAGTGATTGAATTTTTAACCAAATAGTTACATTTTTAAGCCGAAAAGAGGAAGTTTAAACAAAATAATTAAATCTTCAACGAAATAATTAAACTTTAAAAAAAAGGTAAATTTTTGACTAAATAATTCAATTTTTAATAAACAGAGACAAATTTTCAATATAATAAATGAAATAAAATGAATTCTTAAACTAGTCATGACGAATTTTTAAACAATAAAGTTAGTTTTCAATTAATATAGATGAATTGTCAATCATATAATGGAATTTTTAACTAAAAAAGATAAGGTAACAACCAAAAATGGTATCTTCAAATTTTAAGTTAAAAAAATTAATTTTTGACAAAATACATTAAATCTCTATCAAATAGTTTAGTTTTTAAATTATAAATAATACATTTTCAACCAAAAATGGATTACTTGAATTTTCAGTTTGAAAATTAATCTTAAACCACATAAAAATATATTTCAAATAAAATAGTTAAATTGTCAACTAGAGAGGGGAACCTTAAAAAAATGAGTTTTTTGCAAAACTTATTTTGAAAACACAAAGATTAATCATCTACAAAACTGTTAAATATTCCACCTCAAATTATCATTTATCAACAAGAAAAGGTAATTTGCTACTAAATAGTTACAACACAAAAATTAATTTCCGAAGAAATAGTGTATTTTCGTACCAAATTATTGAATTTTGAAGCTGAATTGACAAATTTTCTACAAAAAAGTTGAATTTTAAATCCGAAAATATGAAATTTTAACAACATAGTTGAATTCTTAAACAAAACGATTAATTTTCAACGAAGGTAAGCAACTTTCTATCAAAACAGATGAATTTTCAAAAATATTAATGAATTTTTAACCAAAATAGTTACGTTTTTGACCAAAATAGATGTCTTTTGAACCAAATAGTTGCAATTCCAACCAAATAATTAAATTTTGAACCAAAAACTAGAATTTTCAACTAGAAAATATAAATTTTCAACTAAAAATATCTATTTTTTACAAGAATCGGAATATTTACATTCTTAGTTAAAAAATTAATTCTTAAACAAAAATAAAACAGATTTTTAACCAAAGAAATATGATAAGTCCCAAAGAAAAAAAATAGAATTTGCATAAAAGACATGGATTTTTAAACAAAAAGATGAATTTTTAACTAAAAGAGCAAATTTTCCAACCAGAAATGAAATAATAAAATTTTTAGTTACAATAATTAAGTGTCAACAAAAGATAAAACGTATTTTCTAGAAAATAGTTAAATTTTCCACTAAAGAGATGAATCCTTAACCGAAAAAATGAATTTAAACAACGTAGTTCAACTTTCAACGAAGCAGTTGAATTTTTGATACTAAATATATTTTTTTACAAGCATGTTCAAGAAAATAATTCAATATCCAACCAAATGTAGAAGTTTTAACTAGAAAAGATCAATTTTAAATTAAACGAATCAATTTTCAATCAAAAACGGAATACATAGTTACATTTTTTGTTAAAAATTAATTCTTAAACAAAAATAAAACAAATTTTTATCCAAAAAAATTAAGTTTGAACTAAAATGATAAATCCTAAACAAAAAAATTAAATTTTCAATAAAATAAATGAATTTTTGACCAAATAGATGAATTTTCAACTAAAAGAGAAAATTTGTCAGCAAGAAATGAAATAGATAAATTTTCAGTTACAATAATTAATTGTCAACAGAAAATTAAGCGCATTTTCAAGAAAATAGTTAAATTTTAAATCAAAGAGATGAATCCTACACACACACAAAATAAATATAAGTAAAGTACCCAGTGGGCACGAGTTTTAAGAACGTAATTGGAACGTCCTAAAAACTTTCTCTGGACGTGCAAGTCAAAAGGCGTTATTTAAACGTTTCAAAAACTGTCCTAAGTCAGACCAAATAATGTTCTAAAAACTATCATGTTCCAAATACGTTCTTGAAACGTCTCTGGGACATTGTATGTTTTCGGAAAGTTATTTGGACTGGCTTAGGACGTTTTTGAAACGTTCTAATCACGTTCTTTAACGTTTGTGCCCACTGGGTAGTTCAACTTTTAAACAAGTAGTTGAATTTTTGACTAAAAAATATTCTTTTTTCACAAGTATTTTCGACAAAATAATTGAATTGTCAACCAAAAAGTATAAGATTTATCTGGAAAAGACCAATTTCAAATTAAAAGTGTTCATTTTCAATCAAAAATGGAATACATAGTTACATTTTCAGTTAAAAAATTAATTCTTAAAAAAAAAAATTTTTTAATTTTAACCCAAGACATTAATTTTGAACTAAGATAATAAATTCTAAACAAAAAATTAAATTTTAAATAAAATACATGCATTTTTAACCAGATAGATGAATTTTCAACTAAAAGAGAAAATTTTTCAGTAAGAAATGAAATAGATAAATTTTCAGTTACAATAAATAATTGTCAACAGAAAATTAAACTAATCTGACTCTAAACATTTATGTTTAAACGATTTAAACTAAATTTTTCAAACTCAACAACGAAGAAATGATTAAGTGCTATTTAAAAATCCAAAGAGCCGCTTATTTTCAGTTCCTCAGTCAAACAAACTCTGACATTCGTTTTAAAAGTGTTAATTTTGACGCTTTTCAAACTCAGCGTAACGAATGATGTGCACAGTGTTAAAATATGATTTTAAGCCGATAAATCATTTTATTTTTCAGCACTTTTCATTTTACTTTTAGTTATTCTCCTCCCTCATTTTCTTTCTCTTCCACATTTCTCTCTTGCTCTACATCAGCTGTCTTTCTCTTCGCGTCGATTAAGGGAAGCCTTCGAAGAAACATTATTCTTGGCCATGCACCAAAACCTCTGCATGATTTCACCCTGGCGCACAAAACCGCAGGAGGCATGAAAGTCCGAACGAAAATATATTTTGTTATTTAATGTCGTCTCGGCTGATGTAATGTCATATTTATGTACCCGTCTATCAACGAACCAAAAAAAATCTGTTATACGACCGTCGGTCCTTCTAACTAGTAGGCGTGACATTAACTCAAATTTTATCACTAGTATCAAACTTGATAATAAATCTTTCCTTTTTTGGCGTGGTAGAAATTTTCCTCATATCATTTTATGATTTAATAAAGTAATAAAAAAATTATTCAAAGCAGGTCGTTCAAAAACTGCGTCACACTACCAGAAGGCCTAAAGGCTTTGTGACGATAGAGGAAGGGGTAACGCAGAATGTGACATGACACATGGACAATAAATGTGAATAACACTTTTTTGAAATGCTTACAAAAATGAAAATTAGTAATTTTATTTCACAAATACAGCATCCAAATACAAACCTCAAAATCTTTCCCCAATTTTTCTCTTTTCTCCTTTTTCAAAGAATTAATATTTTTTTCCTTGTTTCAAGAAACTTCCACTTTTTCTTGTGTTTTTTTCTGGTAGTTGCGAACTGAATTAATAGAACCCAATAAGAAAATCCAACTATTTTTTTTTGGAAAGGTAATTCTTTTTAATTAAAAAGTCTACTAATATATTTCTGGTTCACAATTCCTCTCTTTTTGTTAAAAATACGACTACTAACAAAAGAAGTAGTTAGTTGCAGATTGAACAATTTCAATGAAAATTGGATTTCTTATGGTTCAAAAATTATTTTTTTTAATTAAAAATCTAACTACTTTATTGTTCATTAAAAACCGATCGTTTTTAGTTAAAAATTCAACTATTAGATTTTTTATTAAGAATCCATCTTTTTTGGTTGAAGGTTCATCTATTTAGTTGAAACTTGAACTACTTTGTTGAAAATTCCGATTGAAGATTTAACTTTTTTGTTTAAAATTCGTTCTTTTTTGGTTGAAAATCAATTTTTTAAACGAAAATTGAAGTATTCCATTGCCAATTAAAAATTAATCTTTTTAGTTGAAAATTCAATTGTTTTATAGAGGATTTGTCTCTTTGGTTTTGAAATTCAATATTTACTTGGAATTTTGTTCTCTCTTGACTGAAAAATCTTTCCTAGTTGAATTTTCAGCCTTATTTGTTAAAATTATTTTTTGTTGCAGATTCACAATTTTAGTTAAAAATCTAACCATAAAGTTGAAAATTTAATTATTTTGTAAAAGGTTCAACAGTTTCGTTGAAAATAAAATTCATTTTTCAAAATTTAACTGTTGCGTTGAATATTAAAATTCTTTCTAGAAAACTCATCTTTTTAAATTGAAAATTCAACTGTCATTTAAAAAATTCGGCTAATTGTCTTGATGATTTCACTATGTGTTTGAAAATGGAACCTTTTTTGGTTTAAGTTTATTTTTTTTTAGTTCGACCATTTGGTAAAACTAACTTTTGGTTGGAGAATTCATAAATTTAGGTTGAAAATTTGAATTTTTTTTTAGAGAAATCACCTGTTTGGTTTGAAAATTGAACAATTTATTTAAATTTTTTTCTGTTGACTTGAAACTCTTGTCTGGTTAAAATTTCACACTTATTTCTTGAATATTCTTTTTTTGTTGAAGATTCATAATTTCAGTTGAAAATCCAACTATTTTGTTAAAAATTTAATTATTTTGCTATAAATTCCACTATTTTGCTAAAAAATTTAACTGCTGTGTTGAAAATACGTCTTTTTATTTAAAATTCATTTCATTTGTATTAAAAGTTTATTTCTTGGTAAAAAAGTGCTTAGTTAAAAATTCAACTGTTTTTAAAAAAGTCGTCTTTTTAGCTTGAAGATTCACTTGGTTGAAAAATCATATTTCTTGCTTGGATATTCATCTTTACGCGTTTCTCAAACATTTAACTTTCAAGCTTGAAAACTCATCTCTTTTCGTGAAAAATTAATGTTTTTTAATTGAAAGTTCATGTATTTTGTTGAAAATGCAATATATTTCGACAATTAATTTTCATCGTTCCATACTGAATTTAATATTCTATTTAAAAATTAATTTTATTCATAAGAATTAATTTTTTTGTTTATTTATTTGAGTTTTGAGAGCATTTTGGTTTGAAAATTCAACTGTTTTGTAGAAAATTCGTCCTTTTGCCCTGAAAATTTAACTACTTTATTAAAAAATCGCTTTTTCAAATAGAAAATTATATTTTTTTTTTTAGGAAATTCAACTATTTTGTTTAAAATTAACTTTTTTGTTAAAAACCTATATTTTAGAAATAAAAATTCAACGGTTTTGTTGAAAAGTAACTTTTTTTTGTTGAAAATCGCAACTTTTTGCTGGAGAACTCGCTTTTTCGGCTTGGAAATTCAACAATTTAGTTGAAATTTTTTTTCTATCTGGACTAAAAAATCTTTCCTAGCATGAAATTTAGTTCTTTTCTTGAAAATTTCTCTATTTTGTTTGAAAATTTATCTCGCTTGGTAGAAATTATATCTTTTTTGGTTAAAAATGCAGCTGTTTTGGTAATAATTAATCTGTTTTCGTTAAGGATTCAACTATTTTGTTGAAAATTCGTATTTTTTTTTTTAAAGTGCTTTTGATTTGAAAGTGAAATATTTTGTGAGAAAAAGAGAGAGAGGATTTTACCAGAGAGGCCGCACACGAAATTTTCTTATTTCATTGAAAAGGTCATCCAGAAACTTTCTATTCCTTTTTTGTTTGTCACATTTTTCGTTGGAAACACATCTTTTTTTTCAAATTTGACTGTTCTTAATTTAAAATTCAAATCTTTTTTTGGTTTAAAAATCAACTATTATATTTTTCGTTTCGAATTAATATTTGTTGACTGAAAATTCAACTACTTGCTTCAATGTTGAACTTCTTTCTTAAAATTTTTTTTTTTTGTGAAGATTCATCATGTTTGTTAAATATTTAATTATTTTTTTGAAAATGTATCAGTTTTGTTGAAAATTTGTCTTTTTGGCTTGAATATTTCACTATTTTGTTGAAAATTTCATTACTTTTTTTAAAATTCGACTATTTTATTAAAAAGTCTTTTTTTTTGTTCGAAGATTAAGCTGCTTAATTGAACATTGGTCTATTCACGTTTTTGGATTGAAAAAGCATCGTTTATGGTAGTAAAGTTGTTGGTTGAAAATTCAACTGCCTTCTAAAAAAATTCGACTTTTTAGCTTGAAGATTCGAGCATTTAGTTAAAAAATAAAACTATTTGCGGTTGAAGTTAATTCTTGAATTCGACTATTTCCTTTGAAAGTTTAACTATTTGGTTGTAAATGCAGCTGTTTGAAGTCTGGTAAAATATTACGTTTTGTATTTTATTTGAGGCGTTTATCAAATCAAATCGAACAAAAAAATTTTGAATTAAAAAAAAGGGGGGATATTTTTGTATTTGTGACGTTACACCGGGGGTTCAAGATCTGTGAAAAAGAGGTTATGTGCGTGTGTGTGTGTGTGTTGGGGGGGGGGGGTGTTTGAAAGAGCGTGACGTAATTTTTCAACGGTCCCTATGTGAATAATTTTGTAATGTGTTGTAGCGACCTTGATGAAATTGGATTAGGAAATTTAGTCAATTAATGCTTCCTGCGTTTTTTGGAACACAAAACCGAATGCCAGTGTTCAGCTGGCGTTGTGCATATAATGTATCTTGCTCCCTGACGTCATCGACACGAGCATGGGAGGATAAAACCTGCCTGACTGGTAGCGTGTATAAGAAATAATGCATCGAAATTTATCAGTTTGGTCCTGTTAAAGGCAAAAGACCAAAAGTGCATGGGAAGTGATTTTATTTAGCAGAAGAAAACTTTTCATGAGCTGAATTTCTGTTATGATATTTATAGCCGAAAAGGAAGTTTCCAGTAGGAGATGTTTTTTAGGCACTGACTAGTATTACTGAAATTTCCGTAATACTAACCGATCAAGTATAGCTCTAGGGCTTTTATTATGGAATTTTCCGCAACGTTAGCCGTAAGCGAGCTGGAAAAGGGGCTATTCTTACGGAAGGTTCCGTAGCGGTAGACAGTTTGCATTACTTGAAATTTTTCTACTGATCTTATGAATATTCCTTGGTATAATGTTATCAGGTGGGTTCGTTGGGCATGAGATATAAGTACATAGATCTGATTGATTATGTATGAAAGATAGTAAGATTGTGTGTTCAAATTATATTTTAAATTATTATATCGATGGAATAAATTAAAAATAATTTTACTATTAATTTCGGTAGAAGAAATCTTTTCTATCAAACGTACTATCAGGGACGGTTCAAAAAGTACGTCCCGCTACATAAATTTATATTATTTGTATTATTAAATAATCTATATATTATATATATTTATATTATTATTATAAATTCATATATATTTCACAGCCCACAATGCTAGCTCTCAAAACTGGGGAAATAGGGTGATTTTTCGCGGAAATAGGAGAATAAATTCGTTTAAATAAAATTAATATATATTTATCATATTAAATTCAATATAAAACGCTTGAGATTTCAAGTTGAAGTATGTTGCATTTTGAACAAAATAGTTGAATTTTCGACCTACAAAAATGAATTTCCAACCAATAATTCAATTAAAAAAATTACTTATTAACCAAATAGTTGCATTTACAACCAAGTAGTTGAACTTTCGACCAAAAGGGACGAATTTTCAAAAAATTAGTTACAGCCGCAACTAAAACAGGTTAATTTTGAACAAAACAGTTCTATTTTACTTCAAAAAAATTAAATTTCTATCAAAAGAGATGATATTTCAAACTAAAAAGACGAATTTGCAACAACAAAAATATGCATATATTTACCAAAAATGTGACTTTTTAAACAAAACAGTTTCATTTCCAAAGAAATAGTTGCATTCTATACCTAAAAATACGAATTTAAAAAGGAAACAGTTCAATTTTCAGTAAAAAAGAATGAGTTTTGAAGAAACTTGTTGAACTTTCTAAAAAAAATAAACTTTCAATAAAAATGTAATTTTTAATCAAATAGCTGTATTTTTCCAAAATGTTAAACTTTTAAGATGAAAAGATTATTTTTTTAGACGACAGGTGTATTTTCAACACAAATGGACGAATTTTCGACAAAAAATGTAACAGTTTATATTAAAAACAAAAAAAGATTTTAACATTAAATAAAAAACAATTTAATTCAACCAAAAAATACAAATTTTTTACAAAATAGTTGAATACTCAACCAGAACTGATTAATTTTTAACCAAACAGTTGCATTTTTACCCCCAAAAGATCACATTTCTACCAAAAGAGATGAATTTTTATAACAAAAAGATAAATGTAAAAAAAAAATTTTAACTGAAAAAGTGATTTTTGAAACAAATAGTTGAATTGACATACAAATAGTTGAATTGACATACAAATAGTTACATTTTTAACTGTAAAATATGAATTAAAAAAACAGTTGAATTTTTACTAAAAAGGATGATTTATAAAGAAAATTGTTGAATTTTCTAAAAAAATAACTTTAAAAAAAATTTAATTTTCATTAAAATAGTTAAATTTTTTCCAAATTGTTAAACTTTAAAGCTGAAAAGATGATTTTTTTTAGACGACAGTTGAGTTTTCAACCCAAAAGGACGAATTTTCAACGAAAAATATAACAGTTGATATTGCAACCAGAAGAATATTTTAATACTAAATTAAAAACAATTGAATTAAGCCAAAAAAGACATATTTTTAACGAAATATTTAAATCCTCAACCAGAAGAGATTAATTTTTAACCAAACAGTTGCATTTTTACCCACAAGGATCACATTTCTACCAAAAGAGATGATTTTTCATAAAAAAAAGACAAATTTTCAAAAAAAAAAAATGACTTTGAACTAAAAAAGTGATTTTCGAAGAAATTAGTTAAACTGATTAATAAATAGTTGAATTTTCAACCAGAAAATATGAATTTTTAATAAAAAAAGTTGAATTTTCAATAAAAAAGCGTGACTTTTAAAGAAAATTGTTGAACTTTCTAAAAAAAATAACTTTCCACCAAAATTTAATTTTTAATTAAATAGTTGAATTTTTTCCAAATTGTTAAACTTTCAAGCTAAAAAGATGATTTTTTTAGACGACAGGTATATTTTCAACCCAAATGGAAGAATTTTCGACGGAAAGATTAACAGTTGATTTTGCAACCAAAAAAAGATTTTAATAATAAATCAAAAAGAATTTGATTCGACCAAAAAAGAAGAATTTTTAACAAAATAGTTGAATTCTCAACCAGAACAGATTAATTTTTAACCAACATTTTTACTCACAAAAGACCACATTTCTACCAAGAGATGAATTTTCATAAAAAAGACGAATTTCCAACAACAACAAAAAACGCGTTAACTAAAAAAGTGGGTTTCGAAACAAATAACTGAATTTCCAAACAAATAGTTGAATTCTTAACTGAAAATTATGACTTTTTTTCAAAGTTGAAGTTTCAGTAAAAAAGGATGACTTTAACAAAATTGTTGAGTCTTCTACAAAAAATTAAATTTTAACAAAAATTAAATTTTTAACTAAATATCGGAATTTTAAACTAAAAACAATTTAATTTAAACCAAAAATGGAATAGTTAAATTTGCAGTTGAATAAATGGATATCCAAAAAAACGCATTTTCAACAAACAAGTTTAACATTTCACCAAATACATTAATTTGCAATCAATAAGATTAATTTTCTGCCAAAAAGACGAATTTGCAACAATAATCGTGAATTTGAAAACAAATTATTGAATTTTCAATTAGAAACGGTCAATTTTCGACCAATCATGAAATAGTTAAATTTTCAGTTAAAAAAAAAATTGCAGTTAAAAAAATTAATTTTTACCCAAAAAGAGCAAATTTTCAACAAAAAAGTTCAATCTTTAACCAATAAAATGAATGCTTCAGAAAGTAGATCAACTCACTGTAGTTGAATTTTCAACTAGAAATGATCAATTTTCAACTAAAAATAGAATAATAAAATTTTTAGTTAAAACAATTAATTTACATCCAAAATCAACAAACAAATTTTCAACAAGATAGTTAAATCTTTATTTAAATGGTAAAATTTTTAACCAAAAGAGAAGAATTCTCAACCAAAAATATAAATAGTAAACGTATAAATAAGAAGAATAAAATATCCACGAAAAGTAGTTTGGTTTTCTTATTGGGTGCTATCAATTCATTTTAACTTTAAGCGAAAAACGAGAAAACGGGGAAGTTTCTTGAAAACAAGAAAAAAAAAGATGTCTTGTTTAAAAAGGGGTTGAAGAGGAGAAT
>JAUELO010000138.1:57996-71474 GCA_032357855.1 Amphibolips quercusostensackenii
AATAGTTTTTTTTTTTTTAATTATAATATATATATATATATATATATATATATATATATATAATACATGTAAATTTGAAAAACTCTTAATATTAAAAAGGAATGTGAACGCGCGCTCCGCGTGCGTGCATTTACTACTACTTAATAATATTCTTTAAATTATTCTATTATTCCCAAATTGTTTAATAGATATTTAAACAAATAACTTTGTTTTAAAAGCCAATTAAAAATACACATTAAAATCTATAATACAAAATTTAAAATATTCAGACGTCTTTTAAAATTCCACTCACCTCGCCAATGCATTGACAGCGTCTTCATATTCTGAACACGTCAAGATTGATTCGCTTCTAGATCGAAAAACCGGAGTAGTTGAACACTCTGTTGCTGTCACGTATTCTTCAATATTCGAGTCATCAACATTGTCAGTCGATTTTTTTTCATATGAAGTCTGAAACATAAATAATCCGTTCTGTAAATACCCTTTTCGTGTTATGGATTTTTAAAGGACCTCGCACCAAATATACGGAAAATCATTGAATATTATTACAATAAATAAATGTTATTAATAATTAATTATAATAGAAATTTTTAATATAAATATTTTTACATTAAAAATCAACTATTTTGATATTATTTAAATATTAGCTTAGAAGGCATATTAACTTAACAGATTAGAAGCCATCCATAAACAAACTTAATAATTCAAAAAATTTAAAGATAGTCGTTTTTTTCCCTCTTTCAAGAATTCTAAGCATTTTCCTCTTTTCAAGAAACTTGAAACTTGAACTCAGATTTTCGCGCTTAAATGTGAACTGAGTTATTAGAAACCAATAACCAAATTCAAGTTTTCTTCATTAAAAGCTCTTTTTCAAAATCTACCATTATATTTTTTGTTTGTTAAAGTCATCTTTTTTGGTCAATAATTCTACTACTGGGATGAAAGTTAAACTACTTCGCTAAAAATCCTTTCTTTTTTGTTTGTTGTACATTCATCTCTTTGGTTGACAATTTAACTATTTTGTCGAAAATTCATTTCACTGTTGTTTGAAAATTATTTATTTTACTTTAAAATTCAACTACTTCGTTGAACATTCTTGTATTTTGTTAATGACTCGTCTTTTTTGGTACAAAATTAATTTTCTCGTGCAAAAAATCAACTATTTAGTTGAATGTTGAACTATTTTTAAAAAAAAATTATTTTTCAAATTGAAGATTTATAATTTTAGAAGGAAATTCATCTCTTTGGTTAAAATTAATTTATTTTGCTGAAAATTCTTTTTTTTACCTTGAAAATTAATATTCTTCACTGAAAATGTTACTATTCCATTTTTATTTTTGTAAAAAAATCATCTTTTGAGCTTGAAAATTCAACTATTTAATTAAAAATTAAAGTATTTTGGTAGAAATATGTTTTTTTTTATGAAAAATGATTTCGTTTACCTAAAAAATTACCTATTCCTTTTTTGTTAAAAATTCCCATTGTTCTGACATCCCCTAAACATTTAAACAAGGAATATTTTCTGATTACAATATTGGTACCGGAAATCAATTCACAATAAACTTTAAAAACATATTTTCGACAGAAAAGTGTTCGAATTAATTTTAAATGTTGCTTTATCATCCCTTAAGCATTTAGTCAAGTAAGTAGACATTTTATAAAAACCATAATCACGGGAGAATTATTTACTATACTATTAAGTTCAGGAATCACTTTTCAATAAATGTGGAAAACATTCCCTAGCAGGAAAGATCATTGATTTCGTTTGCAGACTTATTTAAATATCCTCTAAACAATCAAACAATAAAATTGACACTTCTAATAATCCAAAATCACATAAGATTTTTTTATTATACTATTGGTGCGGGAATTAATTCACAATGAAAAGATTTTATGATAAAATAATTGGGGTAAAAGCTCACTTTAAATTATTTGCAAAAAGCGCCTTTTATCGTAAAAAGTGTTTAAATTTATGGTAAGGGTTGTTTTAACATTCCTAAATTTTCAGGCAATGAAATTGACGTATCAAAAACGAAAACCAAAACGACGGGAGATTTTTGATTACGCTATTGTTGCCGGAAATCAATTCACAATAAACGCAGGAAATATATCCTAGAAGAGAACTTTTTAAAATTATTCTAAGGGTTGTGTTAACATCCCCCAAACATTCCAATAACGAAATTTACGTTCAAAAAAGTACGGAAGATTTTTTAATTAAACTTTTTGCGTAAAAATTCACTTAAAAATAAGTGCAGCAAGCGTCCCCTACCTAGAAAAATGTTTGAATTTATTTTAAGAGTTGTTTTAACACCCCAGAAACTCTTAAGGAAATCGGTTTTATTTGTACGTAAATTTTTTATAAAACTTATGTGAGCTAGATAAATTTGACTATGAGTTTTTGATAACGTGAAAAATGCAATAATTTTTTTGTTACAAAATGTCCATTTTATTTTGATATCTGTAAAGGATGCTAAAACTATCCTTAAAACGAGTTCAATAACTTTTCCTACTAGGATTTGTTTTCTACGTTCACCGTAAAATGATTTCAGACACCAAGAGTATAATCCAAGAATCTTCCATGACTTTGGCTTTCAGAAAATATTGGTTTCCTTCCTTAAATATTTAAAAGATGTTAAAACAACCCTTGAAATAAATTAAACCAATTCCCTGCTAGGATATGTTTCTCACAATTATTGTAAAGTGATTCACGACCCTAATAGTATAATAATACAATTTCCCGTAATTTTGCTTTTTAGAAAATGACGATTTCCTTGCGTTTATTTTTAGGTAATGTTAGAACAACACTTAAAATAGAAATGCTTCCTGCTCTCATTTTTGAGAGATTTTTTATTTTAACAGTTTAATAAAAAAATCTCACGTGGTTTTACTGTTTAGGAAATGTCGGTTTTCTTGCTTTATTTTTTAATGGATTTTAAAACAGCCCTTAAAATTAATCCAACAAATTTATCTATTGTAATATATTTTTTACGTTTGTTGAGAATGGATTTCCGATACGAAAAGTGTAATAAAAAATTTCGCGTGTTTTCTGTTGTAAGGAATTGTCGATTTTCTTGCATGGATGTTTGAGGGATATTAAAACAACTACCCTTAACTAAATTCAATGAAGTTTTCTGCTGGGGGATGTAACCCACATTTATTATTAAGTGATTTCCAAGCACAAAAATTTAATGAGATTTTCTGGCCTGTATATTTAAGAAATGTTAAAACAACCCTTAAAATAAATCCTAACACTTTTCCTGGTAGGGGACGCTTTCTGCACTTATTTTTAAGTAATTTTTTTCAATAGTTCAATAAAAAAATCTCGTGTAGTTTTGCTCTTTAGGAAATGTCAATTTCCTTGATTGAATGTTTAAAGTATGTTAAAACAGCATTTAAAATTATTCTAACAAATTTATATGGTCAGATACGTTTACTGCAAATTAATTCCCGATACAATACCACGATATCTTAGTCGAAAAAACCTTCTGAGAGTTTGCTTGTCAGAAAATGTCCATTTCCTTGCTTGAATATTTAAGAAATGCTAAAAGAACCACACATTTTTTAATTCATTTTTTATGGCAATAGCTTATTAAAAAAATCTCCCGTGTTTTTGGTGTTTTTGGAAATATCTGTTTCCCTGATTGAATCTCTAAAGGATGTTAAAACAACTCCAGAGCATCTCGCATACACAAAATCATAAGTCCCATAAGTTTATGGATACAAAATTTATGTTTCAGTGAGTCTGATCTAAAAAAAAAGAGGTATCCAGCAAAAGCTAACAAAATGTTTTTGAGAAGATTATCATTTGAATAATTGGACGTTTGGCAATTGTTTGAGTAAAAGCTGTCAATTTTTCTGATAATTTTATTTTGATTTGTTGATCTTCAGGCTAGAAATTACAAGAAAATTTTATAATTAGAGATTTTGACAAAAAGACATTTTCTATATATTTGATGCAGTCTCTTCTAACAAAGAGAGTGATAAATAAACAGACACGCAAGTAAACATCCATAAAATATTTAAGCGTCGAGAATTCATTGTCAAGTAAATTTAAATACACTCTCATCACCACACCCTGCATAAATTCACCAACACAAAAATATTCACCAACCTCATTCAGAGTCTCCTTTCTTTCTTCCTTTTTCATCATCTCAGCGGTTGAAGAAACCAGACGCGGGGAACTCAAGCGGCTTGAACTGTCACCAGCAAACGTGTCATCCGGGTTTACTAAATCAGTCTCCAGATTTTCTGGACTCCCTCGATTTTTTGCTCCAGCTTCACTGAGTTTTGCATCCAACTTTTCCGCGAGCTTCGTAACTTCCATCAACTTATTCGAAATGGACTCTATCGCTGACAAATTTCCACTTTCATCCGGAGACCTTCTCTCCGAATCAGACATCCTGCGAAAAATAGTTTATTTCACACCATTCATCGAAAAATTGACCCTTTTCGCATCCCGCTTCTTTCTAGACTAACGAATGAGAGTCCAGACAGATCGTGTAAATTACATAAGACAGTGACAGCGAGGGTCTGACAGCGCGAAAGAAGCGAAAAGGTAGGTCGGTGTTCTAATTTTGTTGGAACGTCATTGCCATCAGTGCATGCGCGCAAATGCTGCAAACGAATGAAAGCAGGGAAGGTTATTTTCACACTCTTCGTTTTTGCAACTGGATAAACTCAGAACAGTTCGTTGCTTCGTGGATATTTAGAGCAATTTCGCATAAACATTGCGCAAATAAATGAAATTCCGACATGTGGAAAAGGGGTCCTAAGTTCAATCTGCCTAAGCCTGGATTCTTAATTAAATAAGAATCATTTGAATATATCAATGGATTTTCCAAAATATCTCTGGCGCTGGTCGTCTAAAAGAGCCACTCTGTTTTTTGAGTTGCCCCCCCCCTGTTTTAGAACGCATACCCACGCAGTATGATTTATTAATATGAAAACTCTCTGGTTAGGTATACTATTTAGAACTAAGTTGAATTCACTCAAGCAACTTCGAATCTACATTGAATGCCTTTGATTTCTTTTGAGCTCTTTGAATTCTATATATTCTTTTTGATTATTTTGCATTGCTCGGAATGCTTTTAAACGCTTTGGAATTCTTTGAAATTCTTTTAATTTCCTTAAAATCTTCTTAGTTCTCTGATTTTCTGGAATCTGGAGTCTGAGTGTTGAAGGAATTCCGGGGAATTCAGAGAACTCAACGAATTCAGCGAATTTACATAAATCAGAAAATTCGTGAATCTCAGATAATTCGTGGAACTCAAAGAATTTAGGAAATTCAGAGAAATCGTGGAATTAAAAGAATTTAAGGAATTTAGAGAATTCGTTGAATTAAAAGAATTCAGGGAATTCAGAGAATTGAAAGAATTCAAAGGATTTTTGGAAGTCAAAGAATTGCAGGGATTCAAAGAATTTTAGGAATTTAACGAATTTTGGTAGTGCTTTGAATTCTCTGAATACTCCGAATTGTTTGTAGTCCTTGAATTCTCTAAATTCCATGAGCTGTCTGAGTTCCTTGAATTCTCTGACTCTTCGAATTCTCTGAACTCCTTGAATTCGCTGAACTCTTTCAATTCTCTAAACTCCTTATATTCACTAAGCTCCTCAAATACTCTGCACTCCTCAAATACTCTGAACTCTTCGAATTCTCTGAATTTATTGCATTCTCTGACTTCCTTGCATTCTCTGCATTCTTCGAATTCTCTGCATTCCTTGAATTATCTGAATTCCTCGCATTCTCTAAATTTCTTAAATTCTTCAAATTCCTTGTATTCACTGAATCCCTTGAGTTCTCTGAACTCTTTAACTTCTCTTAATTCTCGAAATTCACTGAGTTCTCAGAAGTCATTGAAGTCCCGGCATTAATTAAATTTTGTGGATTCATTAAATTCTCTCAATTCGATGGTTTCTTTGAATTAATTAAATTTCTTGAATTCCTGACTTCCTGCAATTCCCTGAATTCCTCAAATTCCTTGAATGCCCTGAATGCACTAAATGCCCTGAATGCACTAAATGCCCTGAATGCACTAAATGCCCTGAATGCACTAAATGCCCTGAATTCCCTGAATTCCTAAAATTCCTTGAATTCCCTGATTTACTTAAATTAATTGAATTCCCTGAATTCCTTGAATTCCCTGAATTCCCTGAATTCCTTGAATTTCCTGAATTCCCTAAATTCCTTGAATTCCCAGAAATCCTTGAATTCCTTGAATTCCTTAAATTTCCTGAATTCCTTAAATTTTCTTAATTCCCTGAATTCCTTGAATTCCCTGAATTTCTTAAATTCCTTGAATTCCTTTAATTTCCTGAATTCTATGAATACCTTGAAATTTCTAAAATCCTTAAATTCTCTTAATTTCTTGTTTTCACTGAATTCCTGGAGTATTCTGAATTACTCGAATTCTCTGAATACCTTGAATTATCTAAATTAAATAAATTCCCTGAATTGATTAAATTCTCTGCTTTCTCTGAATCAATTGAATTCTCTGAAATCTCTGACATTTCTAAATTCTCTGAAATCTCTGAATTCTCTAAATTCATCGAATTCCTCGAATTCTCTGAATTTTTCTTAATTCCTTGTATTCACTCAATTTCTTGAGTTCTCTAAATTCCTCGAATTCTATGAATTCCTTGAATTTTCCGCATTCTCCGAATTCTCTGAATTCCTTAAATTCTCTGAATTCATTTAATTCTCTCGATTCCTTAAATTCTATAAATTCATTCAATTCTCCGAATTCATGTAATTCTCTGAATTTTTTAAATTAATTGAATTCTCTGAAATTTCTAAATTCTCTGAAATCTCTAAATTTTCAGAATTCACTAAATTGTCGGAATTCACTGAACACTCGGAATTTATTGAACTATCGGAATTTATTGAATTATCGAAATTAATTGGATTCTCGGAATTGATTAATACTCGGAATTCATCGAATTCTCTGGATTTTTCGAATTCTCTGAATACATCTGATTCTCTGAATTCATTGCATTTGCTGAATTCATCTAATTCTCTGAATTCATTAAATTCTCTGAATTTCATGGATTCTCTAAAAACTCTAAATCCCCTGAATTCGCTGAATTATTTGAATTACCTTAATTCTTTAAACTCTCCGAATCACCTGATGCACCTTGAATTTTCTAATTTCTCTAAATTCTTTCAATTTACGAAATGCTTTAAATTACGTCAATTCTTTTATGTCTATTAATTCTATGAATTCTCTAGACTTTGAATTCTCTAGAGTTTGAATTCTCTAGACTTTGAATTCTCTAGACTTTGAATTCTCTAGACTTTGAATTCTCTAGACTCTATGAATTCTCTAAGTTCTATGAATTCTCTGAATTTTCTTAATTTTCTGAGGTCTCTGAATTATACCGAATTCCTTCAGTTCCTTGAATTCCTTCAATACCTTTAGATATCTGAATTAATTGCATTCCCGGAATTCTCTAAATTTGTAGTATTTCTTGAGTTCTCTGAAATCCCAGAACTCCGTGAATTCTCTAAGTTCCTTGTATTCTCTAAACCCAGATAATTCAGAGTATTCCAAGGAGCTTAAAACAATGCAAGGAATTCAGGGAATTTATAGGAATTCAAGGATTTTTGATTTCAAGTAATTTAAAATAATTTAAAAAAATACATAGGATTCAACGAACTCAAAATAATTCAGAGAAATTCAATGTGAATTCAAATTAATTTAAGTGAATTTAAAGGAATTGGAGTTAATTACGAATATTTCTATATAAGAAATTTAAGTAGAGAATATTAATTACTAAGCTTGTCTGCTGTTTGATACGTAGGCATGCGTACTAAAACGATGTACGATTTAAAAAAAAAAAACAGTTTTCCTTTTAGACGACCAACGCCAGAGTAGTCGCTTTAGGCGATCACTCTAAGAGCGTTTTTTCAAATAAAGGTATCTAGCTATTAAAGAATTTCATTTTGATTTAGCATTGTTTATACGAAGAAAATTAGAATCACGTCACCCATTTGCTATATATGATTAATGCCAGACTGCCAATGACGCAAGCGCGTGAATGCACATCACGTACTTGATCCGCCTCCTACCCAATCTGATTTGAACTACAAACCCTACCCCTTCTCATCTCGAGTCCAAACACGCCACCAGCGAAAATTTTTGATGAGCGGATAAGAAAAGATTCATCGCGATAGGTGCAGCAAACCGGAGAGCAAGTAAGGCAGAAATATTTCACGTCGATGATAGATGAATGGCTTAACTTGAGACTACTCATACTGAAATAGATGGAAAAAGAAATAAAGAGTTCTTACCGTAAAGGTTCTTTTAACCTCGTTCTTAAAAGCCTCCCAAGCCTCACCATCCGACCCACTTCCGGTAGCAGCTTTTCTCTTTTTGTTAACACTTCTCTAATTTCTACTTTCGGACAAGTTTCAGTTTCTGGCGAAGCAATAGTTTCCGATTTTGCCTTTCGCTTTGTTTGTATCTTTTCCGCAATTTGAATCAAATCTGTCAATTGTTTGCAGTGCTGTAACAAAATTTTTTTTAAAATTCTTTATGGTATATTAACTTAGAATGTAGAGTGATTCTTGGGAATAAAATTCAAAGTCTTCTTCAGATTTTCCATGTCAAGAAATCAAGCTTTTCTAGGCCATTGCATTTTTACTGTCAAACTGAGAAAATAAGATTCGAAATTCTAACGATATTATACCGGTATACCCTAATGAAATTGTTAAAAATATCAAATGTATTGAACTTATAAATAATACGCAACAAAGAACACACAGACGTAAATTCTGATGCAATTGATAATTTGATTCAGCAGGAATCAAAAGCTATTTGGTCATGGCACAATATAGACCTGATAATTTTTTGTTCAGTGTATCTTATGCCTAATAAACCTTTAAATTTAAGTATATATAAAAAAAGATTTCAAAAGTAACTATAAATAATTATATGTATTGTTACATTTTATTAAATGCTTGAGTAATAGAAATTATTAAGAAATTATTGCCTTTTTCTAAATCTATTTTAATCTTTAAAATCTTTGAAACCTTTGAAATCTTTGTAAAATCTTTTACTATCTTTTCAAATTTCTAAAAAATCTTTGAATTCTTTGTGAAATCTTGCAAATCTTCCTGAAATCTTTTAAAATCTTCATAAAATATTTTGAAAATTATATAATATCTTTGATATCTTAGTGAAATCTTTTTGAAATATTTTCAAATCTTTGTGAAATCTTTAATATCTTAGTGAAAACTTTTTAAATCTTTGTGTGATCTCTTATATCAAATCTTTTAAAAGTTTTGAAATCTTTGAGAAATATTCGAAATCTGTGTGCAATTTTTGTGAAATCTTTTAAAATCTTTAAAATTTTTTTGAAACCTTTTGAAATCGTTTAAAGTATTTGAAATCTTTTAAAATCTTTGAAATCGGCTATACTATACCCTTTTTGAATTTTGTTGTGAAATCTGGTATACGCGCCCTTTAAAAATATTTAAAATCCTTTGAATATTTGTAAAATCTTTGTAGTTTTGTGAAATCTTTTTAAATCTTTTGAAATATTTTAAGATCTTTGGAATATTTTGAAATGTGGTGTACGCACCTTTTTGAAATGTTTTTAATCCTGGAAATCTTTATAAAGTCTTTGAAATTCTCGAAATTTTTGCGTAACCTTTTAAATCTTATGCAAATTTCATAAATTTTTGTGAAATTTTTTTTAAGCTTTTTAAATCTTAAATTTTGAAATCTTTTAAAATCTTTGAAATCTTGCTGTTATGGGCATTATTGATTAAAATACCGAAACTGAGTTTTAACGATGTTTTCAACTTAAAGTTTTTATGATTCGGAAGTTGAATATCACAAAAAATGTATTCTTTATCATTCTATGTTAGGAGAGAAGAAATTAAAAGTTCATTAAATTACTCACTCAGCTGTACAATAAGTGCTTTAAAATCTCTTTATAAATTTTATAATTCACAAAAGATAAATTATATCTTAATATTGAAGAAACTTTTTGGCAGAAGGATTTCTTCTAAAAGAGATTTTTTTTTTATATTAGACTAAAAGATTCAAATTACTTTTCGCATTCCAATAAAATGAATGTTTTAAATGCTGAGGATAAAAACATAATTGAAGTTAAAGGTTCTCTTAAAAAATGCAAGGAGATTTCCAGGTTTTTATAGTTTAGAATAAATTTAAGAAGAATTTCAAATATTCAAGGTTTTCAAGGTCCTTAGAAATCCTGATTGTATTCGCTTTACAATGATGATACTCACATCGTCAACATTTCTGTGAAAAACGGCACAAACTCTCAATCTAGTGAGTTGCTCTTGCCCAACCGAGTGTAGCTGTCTCCAGGCTTGTCGTAATCTACCTGACAAATCGGTATTTTCCTTCAATGGTAATTTACAGGAGAGCCTGAGGACTCGAGCTCCGTTCACCAACTGGCATCCGTACTCGAATGTTCCCTAATTTAAGTAAACCGTTAAAACTATCATTTTACATCTTTGAAATTATACTCAATTACCTTCGCTGTATCCTGAAAGGATTGGTGCTCCTCCTTCTGAGACTGAATTTCGTTCATATTGCAACCAATCTCAACGTGACTCCCAAGAAGTACATCAAATAGATCATCTAACCAGTGAACTGCCTGTAAGAATGTTAATGTTCATTCTTTCTGTACCTACTTATTATAATATTAATATTTTTTATTGTATTATAATAATATATTATTTCTGATTTAGAAGAGGAAATGGAAAGAAAATACTTGAAAAGGAAAAAAACTGAGGCTTAATATAGATAAAACGAAGGTGATGTGGTTTAGAAAGGGGGAGGGAGAAAGAAGTACAGGACGAGGTGGAAAGTTGTAGACAGAAGTAAAGGAATTTAGATATAAAGGAAGATTAAAAAAGATAGGAATAGGAGAATCAGGTTGTTTGATATACTGACATGACCGATATTAGGCTGAGGGCTGAGATAAATTGGATTGAAGGAAAGGAAGAAGAAGATAGAGAGGTTGCAAGAGAGATATATAAGATAGATATTAGGACTAGAGTGGAGAACTCCAGGTAATATGGTAAGAGAAAAGGCTCAAAGGGATAAATTAAGAACAAGGGTGGAGAAGAGGGCGTGGAAATTTGAAGAAAAACTAAGGGAGGAGAATTAGCAATTAGGTGTTACAAAGAGGTGAAAGAAAGAGGAAAGAGGGCCGTAGAATTACCGCGATGGAAAGAAGAATGAAGAGACTTTTTTAGAAATCAAGGGAAAGGGAAAGAAGGAAATATAGACTATGAGGAATCGTAAAAAAGAAATAGAGAAACGCAAGTAATAGATAGGTGGGCGAGGATAAGGGAATCAAGAGACAATAAATGGATTAAGGTGATAAGTAGAGAAAGATTGCCAAAATATCTGGAAAGAGGATGGAAGGGGAAAATAGATGGACAAGAATAGCTTGGTGGAAACTGTGAAATAAAGGAAAAGAATAAATATATTGGGAGAAGGATGAGAAGAGATAATGTAGAGTATGCGAATGGATACAGATGAATGGTTGCTTTGATCAATTTGTTGTCATCAAAAAGACATTGCCAATAGATTCCGTAAACAGAAATAAACAGAAATTAAGCATGCTAGTAGGAAAAATAGCCAAACTCTGAATTTATTTACGAAAAATGTTTAAATCATTAATAATTCTTGTAAATTTGCAAAGTATGAAAAAGACATTCTTAGATGATTTTGTAAAAAAATTGGGCCTATTCATTGCAAAATGTCCAAACTGTGAATTTGTATACTAAAATTGTTTAAATAATTGTCAAATAGCATCTATCTTCAATTAATCGTGATGAATAATTTCTTTCACATTGTACATCTGAACTCTGGATTTCAATAAGATAACAGTGCTAACTCCGAAAAAGAACTTTCTTATGATAAGAATCTAAATACACGTACCTGCTTTGCATCACTTTCGTACGTATGTATCATTCCAATTTGTTTTAGTGTCAATTTCTGTAACTCGACACTGTCATTGAAAATATTCTTTCTAGCATTTGTCGCGTCCAATATGTCTCGAACGTTGATGATATCTTCTTCATAATCAACATGAACATCCCGACACAAAGCATCCTTGACTGGCATCGAAAGAATATCTGACAACTTTTCACCTTCCTTCACTAAGTCCTTTTCAAGTGTTTCTAAAATTGTTTTAGTTTTGGTAATTTCCTAAAAAGGATTCCATTTCGGAGAAAAAGTATTTGCTTACCTAACATGGATTGACTTTTCTCAAGCTTTTGCAACCTGGCTTCTGCTTGCGAATAATCATGTGATCTATTACCCATAATTAACTTATCAAAGACTTCACTCGTTTTATCAAAGTACTGTAAAAATTAAAGTTAATTCATCATCTAATATAAGAAGATTGTTAATTAATTAATGACGAACTATCGTGGAGCAGTGAGTAAATAACGTGTTGCCATTTCAAAGTAAATTTAATAAAAATGCTAAATTACAAAAATGAAAATCAACTGATATATAAAGAGGCTAGTTGAGCTTCTACTAATTTACTTTCAGTGTGATCTAATTCAATCTTAATCCAAGTTCCAACCCGCGAGTCAATTCATACACGTCACGTTTGATATATAACAAAATATTTAGATTGTTTTGGAAACTTAGCACAGATGTAGACTCTGGAAGCTACGACAATAATCCGTGAAGGCAGAACACTAGACACTTTGATAAGAACACTTATTTGATTTAAGAACACTTTGCAGTAGAGTGTGCATTATGGCTTTAGAATTTTCAGTCAATCCTGAGTGCGGTAGAAATGAGACTTGCTTCTCAATTTGGCTTTTTCACGACCTCTTCCTGAGAGAGTCAAAACCAGAGCGAGAGACGAGAGTCAGAACTTGAACTAGCACTAATTATCACTTTAAAGATTGTAGCGCGTTGAACCTGGTCTCATAAAAGGCCACGATTGCTAAAGAGAAAGTTTATCGCTGCTCAGACGACCGTGCGAGCCACCATACTAGCACCGCTACCGAACAACATCAACGGTCGTGGTTTCGAGCGTCAGGCCCTGACAAAATTTATTGCGCAGACCAATAAAGTCAGGGATAAATAATCACAGACCTTATTAGGAATAAGGAACGTTTTTCTACGTGAAACTTATTTCAGATTTTAACTAAATTAAACTGAATATGCTAAATAAAAGTATTAACAAACGGAAAGTAATTATTTATAAAAACATACCTCAGAGACGAGTCTAAAAAATCTTTGGGAAGTGATAAGAACGTTTCTTCGTCTTTCTAATCTAGTCGCAAAGCTCCTACATACAAAATCCATAAAATCTCTTTGGGATTTGAGATCATTGGATATACACCCATTTGGCACGTTATCTATTCTGTGAAGAAGTTCAGCATACCGACCGTATGTGTCCTACCATAGTAAACATATAATTAGAATAGAGAGTTGTTCAGAAAAATGATTAATTTTGAACGAGGGGGAAACAAC
>JAUELO010000138.1:176105-207174 GCA_032357855.1 Amphibolips quercusostensackenii
GCCAAGCGTTTTCCAAGGGGGTTCCTCAAATTGAGAACATAGGTGGGGCCATGCTAAGATTTACGCGTTATTGGTTTCCTCTCCTCTCACTTTTGCTTGCAAATACACTCTGTGCTAATACTGTTCGCAATCTCAGTGTGCTGCATAACTATCTCTCAAAACAACTTATACTCAGAGCCACTTCTTTAAGAGTAGACGCAAATGGCCTTTCTTGAAAGCATATTTTTAAATATCTCAAATATTTTTCTCTATTATTCAAAGATTTCGCCGCCGGCGCCGCTATATCAGGAATCGAGGGCCTAGGCCCTAGGGCCAACATTACTCCGGGTATCATATTACCCCACGTGCCACATTAACCCATCTGCCACATTATCTCAAAGTCCTTTCCTTTTTCACATTTACAGCATTTATGCCCTTTAAGGATGACAAACTATGTCGGGAATCGAGCCCTTTTTCCCTTCTTTCAGAGTGGTATCCCCAGATACTACATTTTCTCCTTCACCTTCAGATATAACCTTTTCCTGATCAGAATAATCGAGATACCACCTTTTGTGAACCACCGCTGTGTTAAAAACTGTGTCACACCCTCATTACCCTCTGTGGCAAAAGGCCAATAAAATGTTTAATGTTAAAAGTATGAGAAACAGCATGAGGGTATTGGCGCGTGAAGTGCGCATGGGGGCACGGTCTTCCTAGTTTATAAAAAAAAAATAAAGGTGACCTTGAAAATAAAGATAATTCTATCAACTCACCCTTTATATGAGATCGCATTTCCTCATTCTCAATATCTGCCAAGCGGGTTGCGGTGTCAGATAAGATTGTAGGCGTCAGTGATCTCGCTCTTTGCTTCACCTTTCAAGAAAGAGAAGATATTTATAATTTTAGAATAACCCAAGTAAAAAAAGTCTTATTGAGATATCCTTTTGGAATTCCGGATAAAATCCCGATAAAGTACTAGGTATGAGACAAATTAGTACTTAAATACTTACTTTTCTTAAAGTTTGTTAAAGTGCTATTACGGACAAAAGTACTAGAAAAGTTCCATTTAGTTTTTTTGAAATTTTTACAAGTGCTGATAGGATTTATGTTCCAAAATGGTCCTGCTAAAATGGAACTAATTTACCAAAAGAGTTGAAAATATGTCCCGTTTCACCAGGACTTTTTTAGAACAAACCTACCGCAAAAGTCCTACTTAATTCTTTTTAAATTTGCATAAATTCAAAATCATTTTTAGAGAAAAGCGCTAGATAAATTCCATTTTTCTTTTTGTCGAAATACGTACAATTGGCGATGTGATTTAAATCGCAAAAAAGTACTGAAGAAATAAGACTAAAGTACTAGAAAACTTCAAAATAATATGTCCCATTTTATCAGGACTTTTTAAGGACAAAAGTACGGAAAAAGTCCCGTTTTTTTTTCTGAAACATTTACAAGATATAAATAGTTTTTGGAATAGAAGTAATAGAGAAGTTCTGTTTTATTTTTTCGACATTTTTATAAATGCCCGTAATACTTTTGTCCAAAAAAGTACCACTGAAATAGGACTAAAATATGAAAAAATATCAAAATATGTCGTGTTTCATCAGGACTTTTTAAAGACAAAAGTACTTAAAAAGCCCTTTTTAATTTGAGCAAAAATGTACTGGAAAAGTTTACTTAATTCTTTTCAAATGTACTTTTGTCAAATAAGTTCTTCAGGACTTGCAAAACTTGGAAAAAAATTAAGTAGTACTTTTCTGGTACTTTTCTCCTAAAAAAATTCTACTCAAAATAAAATATGGTGGTACTTTTTTGATACTTTCGTTCTACAAAAATCCCATCAGTACTTATGAAAATTTCGAAGAACTAAAATGGAACTTTTCTAGTACTTTTGTCTGTAATTAAACTTTTAAACATTTTAAAGGAAAGTTGGTACTTAAGTACTGATTTGTCGCATACCTAATACTTTAGCGGCACTTTACCCGGGGATTCCAATGTTACTTTTTTTAATCAGGAAAATTCTTAATTTATTCAAATTAACTTCTGTGATATACCCTGATTGTGAAAAATGCTCTGTCGCATCCGTATCGATTCTTTGCTAAAATACAATAAGTGCCTTCGTCTGAAGGAATCATCCTACTCAACGTGATTCGAACATAATCATCCAATGTTTCCTTGTGAGAACGAGGGCCATCCGTAATGTCTCGAATTCCCTTCATCCAGGTCACTATTAAACAATAATTAATTTGCAACCTAAGATTTTCTGATTATTTACTTAAAAATTTACTAATTTTAATTGAAGCGCATCTGTTAAACACACCTCGGGGTTTCGGAACTCCAGAGATCCTAAAAGATACAGAAACATCTTCGCCCGAGACTGCTGTAATTATTTTGTCGGCTGGTCTTGATATGAACATGGCAGGCTTTCCATTGGCACTGAATTTACCAGGTGTAATAACTTCAACATTAGCACTTGTGTCGATTTGACCAAATGCATTAATAGCTCTGCAAATGTAGGTACCAGCTTCTGACTCAGAAGCTTCTGGTAAGATCAGGGTATGAACTCCAGATTCAGCAAAGGTGCGAACTTTCGAACTTGAGATACGTTCATTCTTTACGCCATCACGACGTAACCATGTCACTTCTGGTGTTGGTGATCCTGAAATTTTAAATGGATAATCATAATTTAATACTGAGAATCGCTTAATCGAAAAAAAGTTTGATTAGTTTTTAACAATACCTCTCACTTCAACCTGCAATGCTATAGTACCACCAGCTGGTACACTATGATCAATGAGGTAGCTTGAAAAGCGTGGACGTCGACTAATTTCTCTGCATGGTGTTCGATTCCTATCATCGAATAGAATGCGTTCACGTGTACTGGCAAAGCGATGTTCATGGCCTTTAAAATAATTTTAAAATGTATTATATTACTGATATTGAAAAGATTAGAAGATATCTTCATCTTTCTTTAACAGCAGGATTTTACCTTCAAAATGGACAACATGTCGAATTTGATCAGTTCGTAAATCATTATCAGCTCGGCAACTGTATTCGCCACTATCCGCGATATCAGGATCTGCAATTTGTAAGCGACAAATTCCGTCGCCAACAAAACTTTGTTTGTAGCGATCTCCACGTAAAACAATATCATCCTTCAACCATGTAATTGAAGGCGTTGGTTGACCTCGAACTTTGCATTCTAAAACAAGCTCATGATCCGTAAATCTGTAAGTATCTGTAAATAAATAGTCATTAACGTGAATTAAAAATTAATTAATACTTTTGTCGGGAAAAACCTATGTTACATTTTCAAATTTACAAATTATAAAATAAGTTGCTGTTGCTCAATTACTGAAGTGAAAATATGTAAAATTTGAAAATTTAATCTAGGTATCCCTAAGGAGGAAGAAATAACCTTTTATAGAACTTGTAAAGGTAGTTGGTAAAGGTATTGCTTCAAAAGCAGCATACACTCTCACTATAGCCTCACTAGATGATTGACCATGAGAATTTGTTGCTACACAAGCATAGTATCCAGAATCTTCAGGTAGAGCTGTACTTATTTCCAAAGTTGCTAATCCATTCTCCAACTTCATTCGTTCTCGACCTCCGGATCGCAGTTTTTCCCCATTCTTGGTCCAATGCACTTGAGGATCTGGTTGCCCAATCACTGTTGATGTTAGCCTAATTTTCGAACCTTCGGACACTGTACGGTTTGTTAACTTCGTGCAGAAGAAGGGGCACTTTATACGATCTATATGACTTATCTGAAATGAATGCAGAACATCAAATGAATAAACAATAAATTCCATTTTATAATGGAACTTAAAGAAAGCCGACAACTTACATCTGGTGTACGACTTCGGCTGCTTGATAAATAATATGCTGATGTATCAATATCAGGAATTAAGGTAGGACTTCTCCCACCTGATATTCTTTTCGAGTAATTAACGGATGGAGAAATTAACATTGATCGACTACCAGGTCTCAAAAAAGAACTAAAGCTTGATTCGTGACTTTTCCTAGATCTATCACAATATCTGTCGTAGGATTTCATATTTCTTTGTGTGGCTTCAAATGTTGGAGAAGTAAAGGAATAATCTGTACTTCTGTTTCGCGAAGAAATTGTGGCTACATATTCAGGATAATTTGTTGAACTAGTTTTGGATAAGGAATCGGAAAAACTAACATCAGATTTGGGATATCGTATTTGGTCTCTTCTAGATCTATCTCTGAAGCTTCTGTCATCGGTTTTGTATCCTATGCTTAAAGATGAACTATCTGTATAAGAAGAATCATCTGATTGCGATCCTGTTTGTTTCATTGGTTCCCTAGATACAGGAGTTCGTTCGGTATCAGGTCTTATTTTAGTTTTATTATTCCTTTCTCTGGTAGAATAATCTTCCATTTCACCTTCTTTCTCCATTTCATATTTTTTGCTTCTGTATTGCCTAACATCATCTTTATTTGCATGTCCTTCCATACTCCCTTCACGTCGAGTTTCTCTTAAGCTTTCCCCCGCAGTTTTTATAAGTTGATCAACTCCTTTGTTTAAATTATCTTCCTCACTTTCAGTTTTTCTTTTCTTCAAAGTATTTATTTTCCCTTTACTTAATTTGCGGACACTTGATCTTCGACTTTCACCATTTTCCGTGCCGTGTTCATCGGTTTGTTTCTCGATTTCTTTTTTCTTTGAACGACGCTTACCTTCCTCTTTGAGCTTTTCATTTTCATCGTTCTTGATGAAATTATTTTCCTTACTTTTTAATAAACCAGATTCTTCCAAAGTTTTATTCTTGACCTCAGCTACACCTTCGTTTATATTTGAAGATTTCCCTTCGTCTTTTTTCAGACTATCTTTTCGATTGATTTTTGCTTCCTCTTTATCTTTTCTGTTCTCGTCTTCTTTCTTTTGTGCTTCCTCGCCTTTCTTTAAGCTTACTTTTCTTCTCTTCTTTTTTTGCTCTCCTTCCTTTTTGGTTTCATCTTCTATTTCTCTTTCCTTTTGTTCCTCTTTTTTCTGTTTCTTTTCAGTTTCTTCCCTTTTTAAACGTTCTGCTTCCTCCTTCAATCTCTCTTCCTTTTCCTTCTTTTTGAGTGCCTCTTTTTCTTTATGCTGCTTTTCAGCTTCTTCCTTTTTCAAACCTTCTGCTTCACTTTCCTTCATTTGCTCTTCTTCTTCCTTATTTTTGAGTGCTTCTTCTTTAATTTTATTTTCAGCTTCCTCTTTCTCCAAACGTTCCGCTTCCTCTTTCTGCAATCGCTCTTCTTTCTCCTTCTTTTTCAGAGCCTCTTCTCCGGTTTGTTTCTTTACGACTTCTTCCTTTCTCAAACTTTCAGCTTTCTCTTTCTTTATTTGCTCTTCTTCCTCCTTCTTTTCGAGTACCTCTTCTTGTTTTTGCTTTTTTTCTTCTTCTTCTTTCTTCTTCTTTTTCAGTGTTTCTTCTTCCTTTTGTTTTTTTTCAGCTTCCTCTTTCGCCAAACATTCCGCTTCCTCATTCTTTATGTGTTCTTCTTTCTCCTTCTCTTTTAGACCCCCTTCCTCTTTTCTTTTCTTTGCGGCTTCTTCCTTTTTCAAACATTCCGTTTTCTCTTTCTTTATTCGCTCTTCTTCCTCCTTCTTTTTGAGTACCTCTTCTTCTTTTTGTTTCCTTTCAAATTCTTCTTTTATTAAACGTTCAGCTTCCTCTTTCTTTATTTGCTCTTCTTTATCTCTCTTCCTAAGTTCCTCTTCTTTCTCTTTCTTTCTCTCAGCTTCCGCTTCCCTCAACCGCTTTTCTTCCTGCTCCTTCTTCTGTAGTGTTTCTTCTTCTGTTAGTATCATTTCAACTTCCTCTTTCTTCAAACGTTCCGCTTCCGATTTCTTAAGTTGCTCCTCTTCCTTCTTTTTGAGAGCATCTTCAAGTTTTTGTTTCTTTTCAGCTTCTTGTTTTAAACAGTCAGCTTCCTCTTTCTTTATTCGCCCTTCTTCCTCTTTCATCCTAAGTTCCTCTTCTTCCATTTTCTTTTTCTCAGCTTCCATTTTCTTTAATCGATCTTCTTCCTCCTTCTTCTTTTTGAGTACTTCTTCCACTCTTCGTTTCTTTTCTGCTTCTTGCTTCTCAGAACGTTCTGTTTCTTCTTTCTTGATTCGCTCGTCTTCCTCTCTTTTCCTCAGTTCCTCTTCTTTCTTTTTATTTTTCTCAGTTTCCTCTCTCCTTGAACACTTTTCTTCCTCCTTCTTCTTTAGTGCCTCTTCTTCTTCTTTCTGTTTCCTTTCAGCTTCTTCCTTTTTCAAACGGCCAGCATCTTCTCTTTTTATACGCTCTTCTGCCTCCCTAATTCGAAGTTCTTCCTCTTCCTTCTTCTTCCTTTCAGTTTCCTCTTTCCTCAAACGGTCTTCTTCCTTCTTCTTTTTCAGCGACTCTTCTTCTTTTTGATTTCTTTCAGCTTCTTCCATTTCCAAACGCTCGGCTTCTTCTTTCTTTATTCTCTCTTCTTCTCTATTTCTGAGTTTTTCTTCCTTTTTCTTTCTCTCAGTTTCTTCTTTCCTTAAACGGTCTTCTTCGTCCTTCTTTTTCAGTGCCTGTTCTTCTTTTTGTTTTCTTTCAGCTTCTTCCATTTCTAAACGGTCGGCTTCTTCTTTCTTTATTCTCTCTTCTTCCTCTCTATTTCTAAGTTCTTCTTCCTTTTTCTTTCTCTCAGTTTCTTCTTTCCTTAAACGGTCTTCTTCGTCCTTCTTTTTCAGTGCCTCTTCTTCTTTTTGTTTTCTTTCAGCTTCTTCCATTTCCAAACGGTCGGCTTCTTCTTTCTTTATTCTCTCTTCTTCCTCTTTATTTCTAAGTTCTTCTTCCTTTTTCTTTCTCTCAGTTTCCTCTTTTCTCAAACGCTCTTCTTCCTCCTGCTTCTTTTTGAGTGACTCTTCTTCTTTTCGTTTCCTGTCTTCTTCTTTTCTCTTCGAACGGTCAGCTTCTTCTGTCTTTATTCGCTCTTCTTCCTCTCTATTCCTAAGTTCCTCTTTTTCCTTCTTTTTTCTTTCAGTTTCCTCTTTCCTCAAACGCTCTTCCTCCTCCTTCTTTTTCAGTGTCTCTCCTTCTTTTTCTTTCCTTTCAGCTTCTTCCTTTTTCAAACGGCCAGCATCTTCTCTCATTATTCGCTCTTCTTCCTCTCTATTTCTGAGTTCTTCTTCCTTTTTATTTCTCTCAGTTTCTTCTTTCCTTAAACGGTCTTCTTCGTCCTTCTTTTTGAGTGACTCTTCTTTTTTTTGTTTCCTTTCATCTTCTTCCCTTTTCAAACGGTCAGCTCCTTCTTTCTTTATTCGCTCTTCTTCCTCTCTATTTCTAAGCTCCTCTTCTTCTTTTTTCTTTCTCTCAGTTTCTCCTTTCCTCAAACAATCTTCTTCCTCCTTCTTTTTCAGCGCCTCTTCTTCTTTTTGTTTTCTTTTAGTTTCTTCCCTTTTTAAACGATCAGCTTCTTCTTTCTTCATCCGCTCTTTTTCCTCTCTATTCCTAAGTTCCTCTTCTTCCTTCTTCTTTCTTTCAGTTTCCTCTTTCCTCAAACTCTCTTCCTCCTCTTTCTTTTTCAGTGCCTCTTCTTTTTTTTGTTTCCTTTCAGCTTCTTCCTTTTTCAAACGGTGAGCTTCTTCTTTCTTCATTAGCTCTTCTTCTTCTCTATTCCTTAGCTTCTCTTCTTCCCTTTTCTTTCTCTCAGTTTCTTTCTTCCTTAAACGGTCTTCTTCGTCCTTCTTTTTCAGTTCTTCTTCTTTTTGTTTTCTTTCTGCTGCTTCCCTACTCAAACGGTCGGCTTCTTCTTTCTTTATTCGTTCTTCTTCATCTCTATTCCTTAATTCCTCTCCTTCCTTTTGCTTTTTTTCAGCCTCTACTTTTCTCAGTCGCTCTTCTTCCTCTTTCTTCTTTTTGAGTGCCTCTTCCTCTTTCCGTTTCTTTCCAGCTTCTTCCCTTTTTAAACGATCTGGTTCCTCTTTCTTTATTCGTTCTTCTTCTTTCATTTTGGCTGCGACTTCTTCTTTTTGTCTCCCTTCATCTTTTTCCTTCTCAAGTCGTTCCTCTTCTTCTTTATTTAATCGCTCTTCTTCTTTCGTTTTCAGTGTTACTGCTTCTTTTTCTTTCTTTTCATTTGTTTTCTTTTGTTCTTCTTCGTTTTGTTCTTCTTCGTTTTGTTCTTCTTCTCTTTTTAATCTTTTTGCTTCATTTTTTTTTATTTGTTCTTCTTCCTCTTTTTGTTTCTGTTTAGCCTTTACACTTTTGAAACTTTCCTCTTCCACAATCTTTAATCTGTCTACTTCCTCTTTCACCTTAAGTACCTTCTTATCTTGTTGTTCCTCTTCAACTTCTTTGTTTTTCTGATGTTTCGCTTTATCTTGCTTAAGTTGCATTCCCTCTTTCTTGTTCATTTCCTCCTTTTCTTTTTTATTTTTCTCAGGTACATCTTTCTTCAATTGATCTTCTTCTATTTGTTGTTTCTTTTTGGCTTCTTTCTTTTCAAAAAGGTTTACTTCCTCTTTCTTTAAATTCCCTTCTTCTGCTTTCTTCTGAAGTGTCTCCTTTTCATTCTGCTTCTGTTCAGGTTTTTCTTCTTTTATTTTTTCAGCTTCTTCTTTTTTTATTGGCTCTGCTTCATCTTTTTTTATTTGCTCTCCTTCTTTTTTCTTAAATTCTTTTTCTTTTTGATTTTGTGCTGCTTCGCTTTTTTTCACATGATCCACTTCATCATTATTCAACTGCTCATCTTTCTTAGTCTTTTTACATTTCTCCTCTTTTATTTCCTTTTCTTCAATTTTCTCTATTTTTGACGATTCTTTTGCTTTTCCTTTTTTGTTTTTAATATCAACTTCTTCACTTTCCTCGATTTGTTTTTGCATTTTTTCACGTTGTAGTACCTCGTCATGTTTCTCACAAGTTTCTCCATCATCATCACTTTGTACGTCACTTCTCGTAGCAACTGCCATACATTTTTCCGAATCTTCAACAGATATTGGTTCAGTTACCTCATGTTTCATCGTTAGAAATTCATCCATTCCACTATCCGCTTCTTGCTCTAAAAGCACGTGGCCTTCCACAAGAACGGCAAGAGACTCTCTTAATTCTTGAAGTGGTTTAACTAATACTCTCAAAGTAGTTGCAACTGAGTTGTCTGCCGAAGAATCAACTATTGTTGATTCTTCATTCAGATTTAACTGTTGACTTGCAATTACAGGTAAATTTTCTCCCAACTCTTCTAATGAGCGGGCTAAATTCTGCAGTGCAGGAAGACTCTCCTCTTGCCATGAAATTTCATCAGAGTTATCTGCTTCTGCAGAAGCTAGTAGCTGAATAGCTGCAATTGATTCTCGTAATTCTGTAAGTTGCTGAACAACAACAGTTTGCAAAGCCATTCCATGTTTACCTTTTGCCTTATCAATATCATCAGCCTGTTCTATACTGTTTTGCTCGTCAATAATTGTAGCAATTGATTCCTTCAAGGCATCTAATGGTCCATCAACCATCGACCAGAAAGCGATAACACTTCCTGTCCTGTCTAATTGAAACGGTGACACTGAGTCATAGGCCAGTACACCTTCCACTTGTAAAACTTCAGCAGATTTAGGTAATAAATTAGCTTTTTCAACTAACATGGGTTCCTGATCAGCTGCTTCGGAAGGTTCTGCTAACTCACGATCAGGACTGGTACTTTTTACAAAAGGTGAACGTTTTCTTTCATGCTCCATTTGCGAACATTCAGTATTTCCTTCCTCTCCTGATTTTACAGGAAATTCAACAATAGCCTCTATCAGCTCTTCCAGTGGACGAGCTGTCATCTCTTCTATATCATTTGTATCTTCTTTCATGTTTACCTCCTTTGGCTTACTCTCTTCGCCTTGAAGCGTAGCTATTTGCTCTATATTAACAGTTTGTTGATATTCTTTCACTCCAGTCTTCGGGAAAGCCTTTGCAGATTCAACTAATGTCAAGCATTCAGTTTGCCGATTAGAAATTTCAATGCATTCGTCAATAATTGTTTCAACAGTAGTAAGCACAGTTGGAATGCCTTGCTTGAAATCTTTTGACTGATGTTGCTGGAAATCCTCTACATTTAGATTATGCTCGTCACCGTTTTTATTTTCTGCTTGCTCACACGCTTCTTGAGTCTGCAAAGTTTCAGTTTTTATTATCTTAATCTCTGTTCTGCTTCCTTTAATGAGACATATTATAGCATTTCGTATACTGTGCAATGGAACTAGTACAGCTCTTAATGTTTCAATACTTGATAATTGATCGCCTACATCCTCATTTACGAGTTCATTATGCAAAGTAGACAAAGATAATTCAAACTCAGATACAGACTCTCCCAAGGATTTTAATAATTCCAAAGAGCTGTCTGCTATTTGATGTGTGCCACTTTGCTGACTTTCTTTTAATGTATTCAAAGCAAAAAGAAGTCGATTAGCTGGATAGAGAAAACCTTCGAGAATTGCCTCTTCGTCTAGAGGCTGATCTGAAGTTTGATGCAGCTGACTGTCTGTTATTTGGAGTTGCTTTCGCAAAGTTTCTAAAGGTTTTGAAAATACATCCCGCGTTTTTGGATCCAGTTGATCTTCAACAGCAATAATTGTTGCTGCTAGTTTATCTACTGAAGAACTGATCCTTGCTTGAAGTGTACCTATACAACTTGTTCTTCGATTGTACTCTGCTTTGCTGAAATTACACAAAAAATATAATTTCAAATAAATTTAAAACCTGAAAATAATTTACTAGATAAGTTTACTTACCAGACATGCCCTTGGACAGAAGACATCGCTTCATTTAAAGTAATCAATGAATCCAGCAGAGTCCCTGCAAGATCTTTCTCACCATCCCTATGCTTTGTTCCTACTGCTTCTATTATTGTAGTCAGAGCAGTTTTTAAACCTTCAACTGAACGCAGAGTAACATTTTTTCTTTCTTCCAACAAGGCTGTTTCAACCACCGAACTTCGACGGCTGCTTCGGACGACAGAAAGAGAACTATGAAATTCAAAAAGAGGTTCTACTAAGCCATGTAGGTTTAGCACAGCATCTCTAATCCATTTTTCAGAATGATCTGAAGCTTCACATTGCCTTAGTAGGTCACCAAGTATTCGCGTAAAATAATTTGTTGGTCCTACAAGAATATTTGCAACATCCGTTTCAAGGGTACGTTCTGCAGAAACGTCAAGTTCATTCATCCTTTCTCGAACAACTTCCAGTGGCCTCAAAACGTTGTGCAGAACACTCACAATTTCCTGTCTGGAATTAACTTCACTAAGAGCGAGTGGAATTCCATTTTCAATAGTTTTTAATGCTTGAACCATAGGTTCTAGACTATTAGCTAAATAAGATGAGGAATCTTCTAAGTCATGAGAAGTGGATTCCATAACTAAATTTACAACATTTTGTTTAATAGCCTGTATCGGTTGATTTAACCGATTCAGGAGTCGGAGCTCTGGTGCCCGATATTCCTGGGTCACTGATAATGCTTCGCTAACTTTAGTTAACGGATCTAACATTTCTATTAAATCAGCAATAAGGGTTTTCTTGTCACATGAAATTTCTGCTAAACAGGATTCAGTAGATAAATCTGACATTTTTAGTGCATGATTTGAAACATTCGCGTGTACTTGAAGAACATATCTTCTTAACATCTCTGTAGCTGCAGCCAATTGTGACACTTGTAGTAGTGGAGTTGTTACAGCCCTCTGTTCAAATTCTTCTACGATATTAGTTATTTGTTGTTTAACTCCGTCGAGAGCATAAGCTAATTTAATTAGAAGTTCTTTGTGAACCTGTTTTTTTTCTTCCTTTTTTTCTGCTTCATTCTTCACTTTTTCCTTGGGTAGTTTTATCTCAGCAATTTGCATTTTTTCTACAGCTTTTTCCATTACACAATCCTCTCCTGTTGTTTCCTGCGCACTTATTTTAAAATTATCTTTTGTTTCTCCAATCTCTGTTATTTCACATAAATCCATAGGTACACCAGCTTCTGCCATTTTCAACACATCTGGTCTATTACTTATATTAATTGTACCCATTTCTACAGATTCTAATATTTCTTGCAAATTACTTTCAATTACGTCTTCACTTTTCTCCAAAGTTTTAGTTTTTGATGCTAATTCTTCAACTTGCATAACTTCTGTTTCTGCAAAGGTCAGTACACTTGATTTTTCGGATACTTTAGCTAATCCTGCCTGTACACATTCTGCTGATACTTCAATATTCGATATTTTACCCTCTGTAGCTACTGCAACTTCGTCTGCTTCTTCTCCAAATTGTATCTCTTCTCCGGATTTTCCTATATTTAATAATTCTGACATTTTTTCAGTTGAGGGATCTGTTTGCATAGGTTCTACTGTTTTAAAATCCTCTCTTGATGTTGCTTTATAAGAAATACTTTTTTCTGCTTTTGCCATTTTTAACACTTTAGATGGTTCTAAGATTTTTATGATTTTGTCACTTTCTTCAGCTTCTGATTTATCAACTATTTCATGTAGAGATCCTCTATCAATATTTTTTCCATCGATGCCTGGTAATTCCTCTGTAAGTATGGAAAAGTCTTCAGCTTCAGCCATTTGTAAAATAACTGGAGCATTTATAACATTAACCGTTCCTTCCATAGAAGCAATATCGGTAACATTACCACTTTCTTTCTTAACGACAGATTCGTCCATAAATTCCGTCAGTTGATCCATTTGCATAAATTCTTTCACATCTTCTTTATGTAAAACTTGAGGGGCATCCATCATTGTTGCAGACTCTGTATTCGCAAGTTCTTTTGATTCTTGTAATTTAAGGTTCGTTATGTCCTTAGTTTCTTTTAAAGTTTCTAACATAAAATCGTCAAAATATTCAGCTTGTTCTGCTCCAAGTAGAAACCCTGATGTTTCTAAAACTTCTTTTGCCTCTTCTTCAGTTGCACTACTCTCTTTTATTCCTGCAACTTCATCAATAAGGGATGTCTCTTCAACGTTTCCCATTTTAAGAACTTTCTGTTCGGTGATATCAATCTTCCCACCTACCTTAATTTCTTGTAAATAAGCTTTTAATATGTTCTTATCCACTTCAAATTCATTTAAATCAAGTGTTGAATTATCTAATCTTGCAGATTCTCCTATTTCTCCCATTTGAAATACTTTAGGTTTCTCTAAAGTTTGAGCGGTATCTACTTTTTTGGCTTCCTCTAATTCTTTCAGCCGATCAACGTTTTCGTTTACTCTTCCTATTTCTGTGGCTTCATCTTCTAACTCTAAAGTACCTTCAATTACTGCTATTTTATATACTTCTGGTGTTTCTGGAATTAGAGTAGAATCTAAACAACTAACTTCTTGCTTTTCTTTAATTTGGAAAGCCTTACTGATTCTATTTGCTTCTAATTTTTGAGAATCTGCTACGTTACTGATGGTTTCAGCTCCACCGACGAATTGCAATACCTGTGGTATTTCTGGAACATCCATATTTTCTTTACATAATGAAGAATCAGTAATTTTTTGACTAATATCTTGAATCTCGAGCTTATTTTGGGCAGTAGTATTTGCTTCTTCAATTTCTGAAGTTGCCTTTACTTCTCCAATATTAAAAACTACAGGAGCTTCTGAAAAGGCTGTTTCTCCAGCAACTTCTTGCACTTTTTTATTAGCTTCAATTTGATCAGTCTTTTCAGGTATTATATTTGTTTCATCAAGTTCAGTTAGTTTTTCAACCAGGGCTGTCTGTAAAACTTCTGGTTGATTTGTAAGTTCTGCCACTGCTTTTGTTTCTTCTTCGGTGAATTGTTGTAAAAGAACTTGCGCACCTTTACTCTTCTCTGTTTCTAAACTTACCGCTTTTTGAAATTCCTCAACTTCATCAGGTTTTCCTATTTTTAAAATATCTTGAGATTCTGTAATTTCAGCTTTCTCACTCATTGATGAAGTTTCAGTAATTTTTTGCAAATTATCTTCCCCAATAAGATCCTTATTTACTTCTGATTCCTTAAAATCCATCGCTTCTTCTGATTTCGCCATTTCCAATACTTTACGAGCTTCTGCAAGTTGAGATTTTTCTGTAACTAAAAGACGTTCAATTGCTTGTTGGTCGTCGACTTCTATTGTATTCTTCTCTGCTGATATAATAGATGTTATGCCAATCTTGTTTGTTTCTTCAACCTGGCTCATCTCTGAAACTTCTGGTATATTTGTAAGTTCTGCTATTGCTTTTGTTTCTTCTTCAGAGGATTTTTGTAAAACAAGTTGAATATCTTTTCTTTTATCGGTTTCTAAACTTTCCACTGTTTCAAATTTCTTGACATGTTCGCATTTTCCTGGTTTCAAAACATTTACAGATTTTGTAACTTTAGCTGAATCACTGGTTAATATAGTTTCACCTATTTCATGCAAATGATCTTTTGCAATTATGCTCGTATTTTCTTCAGCTTCTTCAAAATCCATAGCCTTATTATCATCTTGAAGTTTAGTAAATTCTTTATTGTCTTTAAAAACACTCATTTTAGCTGCTTTTCCTGGTAATATTGTTAATTCTTCAATCTGAGCCATACGAAAAACTCCTGGCTGATTTATAAGTTCTGGCATTTCTCTATTTTCTTCAACAGATGATACGTCTAAAAGTTGAGTATCTTTACTTTTACCCGTATTCAAACTTCCCACTGTTTCGAATGCCTCAGCTTTATCTGGTTTTCCTACTCTTAAAACACCTGGAGAGTCTGTAACTTTACCTTTTTCACTTGTTGATAAAGTTTTACTGATTTCTTCTAAATTTTCTTTCTTAATTATATCTTTATTTATATCAGCTGCTTCAAAATTCATTAATTTTTCTGCTTTCGACATTCGCAATATGTTTGGACCTTCTGAAACTTGAGTTCTGTCTATACTTAAAAGATCTTCTCTCGCATGAGCCTCCTGTTCAACAAGTTTTTGGTTATAACTTTCATTCTCTCCCATAATTTTAAATTCTTGAGGTATTTCTGAAGATTGTCCGAACATAAATTCAGATTCTGATCCATCTTGTATAGCCATTTCAAAAATTACTCCTTCACTCGTTTGAAGAGTTTTTATCTGCGAATCATCAAGAGTTTCTACTTCAATTTCAGAGTCATATGCCTGGCTATCCAACACATTTATACTTTCTTCAATGTCTCCCAATAATCCCAAAACTAGCATAACTTTTTCTGGTCTATAGATGCTTTCAGCAAGGATCTCAATTACCATTTTCAATCTGCTGACTGGTTTTGCTATACCTTTTAATAATTGCTTTTCCAAGGTATTGTACTTTCCATTTAGTTCCTTTTGCAGATTAATCAAAGGTGCATTTAGATGAGCCAACTCGTTAATGATGTCATCGTCGCTTAGTGATATTTTTATTGGAAGATTGCCAAGAGCTACTGTCGCTGACCCTATACTTTCTGTCACTTCCACTAACCGCGAAGCAAATCTGGAACTACTTAAAGATGATCTTCCAAAGCTTCGTTCCTGTTCTTCAAGTACAAACGAAAAGTCGAAGAAAACTGTGTTCAGTTGATTAGCCACTTCCAAAGTTTCTAAAATCTCCGTCAGAACTTTTCTTCTATCTGGTTCCTCTTTCTCTGAAGAAATTTTCTGTACATGACTTTCCAATAACGTAAGCTGTTCAACAACCATCGGAATTCGCCCCTGCATTTCTTCTAACATTTGCAAAATTGGACTTATAGATCTTGAAACTTCTCTTCCATGAACGTATCTAAGAGCAGTTGAAAAGATTATCTTCACTGCATTTAATGGTGAAATAATACTATTTATTATGGGTATTTCATCTAAGAGGCATTCTGATGAAAGTGTAAGTTGCAGATCGAATAAAGGTTCTCGTAAATCTGTTAATGCTTCAATTGTTGCTTCTTCTTTTAAAGTTGTAGCTGTATGTACAACATTTGACAAAGCTTGCCTTAACTCTGCCAAACACATAGCCAATTCTGATGATCGTAGTACCTGAGATATTTTGATTTCCTCCTCAGATCTTGGTTCTTCGATAACACGCAATGTAGAATTGATCGAGGATTGGACGTCAATTAAAGGATCCAAAATCACTTCAGACAGACTTCTAGATTCCTCTAACGCGATACATTCTTCACTGAGCCAAGTTAATTCTTCTGCTGCTCCAACTAAAGAAGATTTAAGAGCTAATACAAATTCGGTCCGATGATCAGTTTCGTAACCCTCTAATGCAACCACTAACGTATCAAGCCTTGTAAATAACTCTTCAAATGGTTCGGAGAGTTTTCTTGCTATATCAGGGTTTATAGAAGTGTCATCATTCAAAATATCAGTCGATGTGTGAGCCAAATCTTCTAAAGGTCTGCACAAAGATTCAACAAGTACAGCATCCATATTTTCAGTCCAGCTACCATTTAGAGGATTTAACGTAATTTTGTTGACGAAAGAATCTAATGTTTTATAAATTGCCTTTAGGGGATTTATCATAACTGATGAAGCATCAGCTCTTTCGACATGTTGACCTAGCCAAGAAATCGTCCGAATCATGCGTTCAAGAATAATCGGTTTTTGAGCCCTTGAACTACCTGATAGTTCATATTCTATTTTTGTTAATCCGAGTAATATCTCATCTACTGGATCAACCAAGGGTTCCAAAATAACAGGATCAGTTTTCAGAACGTCTGCACTTCCCCTGCGCTTCATTATCTCAATACCACGAAGTAACTCTTCTGTTGGTCCACCTATTGTTTCCAATATAGCAATTCTAGCATTTTGTGCCAGTGATCGTTTCCCAGCATTTTTTAAAGTTTTAACTTCTATCACGCTAAGTTGCTCACACAAATCTTGAAGAGGAAGCACAAAATGTTCTGAAATAAATGCATCTTGCTCTTCATAACTTCTTTCCGCTAGAGACAAAAGAGAATGAAAATTAACTAAAGCGTCTCGAATTAATAAAACAGGTTCAGATAGTTGTCTAGAAATATTTAAAATCATATCCTTATTGCTCATCAAAGAAGATTTCTCGGATTCGTCATCAGTCTGGGATTTTTCAATTTTTATAGCCATACCAGACTCTTCGGATTCGCTTCGCCTTATTCTTTTCCTTTCTTCGTTCGTGGATTCCTGGGAATTTTCTTTCTCGACCAAGGATCGTTTTATTCTGATACTTCTTTTTTTAATTTCTCCACTCGTAATTGCAGAGTCAAATGATGAGTCTACAGCCGCAAGACTTGAACCGTTTTTTTCACAACTAAAATTATCTTTCTGAATCTCAATTAAATTGCTTTCGGCTTGAGAACGAGCAGAGAAAAGAGCATCATCAAATGCTTCGCTATTAACATCTATATCTATGTCCAGATCATCTATTATTTGAGGTGAGACAGCGCTATTTGAGGGTTCTTTTGCACTATAGTAACTTTCAGATTCCTGTAACTTCTTATCACTCTTCTCACTGCGCTCGCTCTTTGAAGCGATACTGCCTGATTTTCTTCTTGGAGGTTTAATTGGTGTTCTGTCTTCTTCCATTAGACTAATCTCAACTCGAGACTCGTGAGGAAGCGATGAAGATAAAGAAAGATTATGATTAGCTGGATCATCTACAATTGACATGTCTTCTATATCAGCTTCTGTTCGAAGATCATCTCTGTCCTCCATAGTGACGAAATAGTCAGGCGATACATCAATCACAACAGCTTCCATCAACAGATTTCCCGATGTCGAAGTCTCTTTCATGAATCTCATTGGCGGTAGTTCAATCACATTGTGCTGTGTAACTTGTTCTGATAACTGATCAGCGTACATCTCGACTATCTGAATAGCCTCTTCTTCAGTGAGATCCGGTGTCTCATACAAGCTGACCGAAACTTCCTTGCCATCGAAACTGAAAGAGACCTCACCGCGATCATCCAAAGTAACTGATTGATCTGTTTGAGGAGTATCGTGCAACTGCGAAGTTCTTTCTTCGTGGATAGTTGATAAGGAAAGATGCCGAGCTAATTCATTATCAATATCCGTAGCCGAGAAGGGCAGAGATGCATCCGCTACTCCAGTTGAAGAAGTCACTCGATCTTCAAATCCAAGAAGTGATGCAGAACTTCTGACACTTCCCATGCAATTTGTAGCTTCGCAGGTGTACGTACCGAGACAACAGGTACCATCTTGCCCAGATATTACCCTATGGATATCTCCTGGTTTTAACTCGGCACCATCTTTATACCACTTCAAAACTGGTTGAGGGACTCCTATCACTTTGCACTCGAGGTTGACTGCACCTTCTTCTGATAAAATAGCTCGCAAGGTTTCTAGGAATTTAGGTGTCTTGTAGTGTTTTGGAATGATGAGCTTCAAAAAGCAGGACGTAACACTGTGACCGAAATCGTTACTGGCTACACATTTCCATTCGGCCTATATATAATATCATAAGAAAAAAATTTGTATTATAAAGTAATAATTTATAAAATGAAAATTGTTTCATTGCTGGAAAATGCTTACTTGATCGACAAACTCAAGCCTTTGAACTTCGAGGTGACACGTTCCTAAAGTCTCTCTTTCTATTCTGTACTTATCATTATCATCTACTGGCGAGTCATCACGGTACCAAGAGAGACTTGGTTCAGGTACGATATTAACTATTTAAACAGATTGCATTTTGAGTTACGTATCAACTTCCTCTGGAAAATATAGAAAGTATTTTCAAACTAATTCTTACCTTGTACCGAAAATTTGAAATTATCATTTATCCTGGCTTCGCAACTTCTAAGGCCTCTAACAAATTTCGGTGGTTGATTTGTTGTTAGAAGTTGAAGCCGTTCTTCATCGTTTAGTTGATTTTGGATGTCCTCAACTGTTAATTCCGCGGTACTTTTGCTTTCACCCATACAGTTTCTTGCGATGCAGCAATAAGAACCTTAAAAATAAGAATGGTAAAAGACTAATGTGTAAATATGTAATTTGATAAACTAAAAAAAAACTTTTAAAATTGAAAATACCTAACGAATTGGTACCGGTTAGTTGATAAACGTCTCCTGGTTTGAGTTCTTGACCGTCTTTGAACCATCGTAATACGGGTGTAGGAAACCCAACAACCTTGCACTCAAAGGAGACTAAGCCCTCTTCTGTTAAGATTGCCTTTAGACTCTCCATAAAACGAGGTTTTCGATAATTCTTTGGAACTGCCGATGTAAAATATCAAAATTATCATAAAAGTTCTCACGTTTCACTACGATTATTTTTTGCTGTGGGCAAGAGATTTCTTACTGGACATAGCGACGTAACACGTCGTAAATTGCTTTACATTTTCGGTACTCGTTGCAACACACTTCCACTCTCCCTCATCCATGGCTTCCACAGGATCAATTTCGATTGAGTAACCTCCTAAACCATCTTCCATTATTCGATACTTTTCGTCCGATTCGATTCGACCTTCTGTATTGTACCATGTTATCTCTTTTGGCCATGGTGGTACTTTAACTGAAAAATAAATTACTGATTATATTTAATGAATGATTCTTATATTTAAGTGATTCAACTGCAGATTCTATAATTCCACTTAGGGACATCTATAAACTACTTTACCAATTTGAGAGGGGGAGGGAGTCGCGCAAATACTTTGGTGAGTAGCATGGGGGGGGGGGGCAGTGGGAGTAGCATTACGAACTTAAATAAAATTTATTGCGCTTCCTGATGATAAATTTTAACAAAATCCCCTATTTTTCATTTTTCCCCTGTTTTCAAGAACCTCCACCTTTTTCTTGGTTTTTCGCTTAAGTCCAAACTGGAATAATATAACCTAATAAGAAAATCTAACTATTTTTTATTGAAATTTCATTCTTTTCTGTTAAAAATTGTACTAAATATTATATTTTTGGTTTGGGATTCATCCCGTTTGTTTAAAAATTCTACTATTTGTTTAGAAATTTATTTATATCTTCACTTAAAATTTAAACTATTCGGTTGAAAATTTACGTCTTTTGTTGATAATACGTTTCTTTGGTAGAAAATTAATCTTCTTGGTTAAAATATCATCTTTTTGGTTGTGAATTTATATTTATGATTGAAAATGTATCTTTCTTGATAAAAAATTAATCTTCTTGATTCAAAATACACCCTTTTTAGCTTGAAAATTCAACTATTTGGTTGAAAACACTACTGTTTTTGGTTGAATTTTAATCTTTTTCGTTTAAAAATTCGACCATTTGGTTAAAAATACATCTTGGTAACTTAATACTTCAACAATATTGTTAAAACTTGAATTTCTCTGTTAAAAATTCAATGATTTTGGCAAAGTTATGTTTTTATTTCGGGAATTGAACTGTTTTGTTAAAAATTCGTCCTTTTGGATTGTCACTTCATCTTTCATGTTTGAAAATCAAAAATTATGTTGAAAATGGTCTTTTGATTAGTTGGGTTGATCATGAATCTTCAAACTGAATTGAATTGAATCTTCAAATCTTCAAACTGATCATCTGTCTTAAAAAAAAAAAATTTTCTTGAAAGTTTAACTAGTTGCGACTGTTTGGCTGCAGTCAACGGCTACGTTGACTCACGGTGAGGGGGGGGGGCAGGAATGGCCCAAAATTGGTAATGTAGTTTACGGATGACCCCTTACCTTCACAGGATAATAAAAGCGATTCGCCAATCTTGCAGGCTTCGTCTTGTAAAATTTTTTTAAAGACTGGAAGAGGTCCTGAAGGTGTCAATGTATCTGCTGGTCTCAGTGACCCCTCTCTGCTACCTTTTCCCATCACATGGACCTGGACTCACGAAAATGATTAAAATTGTTCTATAGATAACTGACGACGAATTTAAATTAATTAATTCAAATTGACCTACCCGAGATGAAGAACATGCTATACCCATACAATTCACGGCTTCGCATGTATAGGTGCCTAAAGATGTAGGGTCGTCTGAATTCGCAGTAAGAGCAAAAACATCGCCCGCCTTTATTTCCTTNNNGTCTTTGAACCATTTTAACAATGGTGTTGGTACCCCGACAACTTTACACTCTAAGGAAACTGTTCCAGTTTCTGTGAGCAGGGCGCGAAGCTCTTCAACAAATTCCGGTTTCTTGTAGGCTTTTGGAACTAAAGTCCAAACCAAACAGTCAACAAAGTAGACTATTTATGTTGTGGATTTTTAAATAAATAAATAAAAAATTAGATATTAAGTTTACCGATTACTGATAGGTGGGACGTGCAGGATGATCTGCCATAATGATTTTCAACCATACAGGTCCAGTGACCTTCATCATCAACTGTTACAGGAGCTACATCAACGCAGTAAAAGTTTCCTTCGTGAACGAATGAGAATCTTGAAGTTGATCCTATTTGGACGGGTTCGTCGTTTCTGTGCCATGATACCTGTAAGGTAATTTAATGAGACAGATAAGGGAGAGTGCATTTATTACATAAAGATAGGTTTTGAAATTTTAAGGTATTTCAAGAAATTTCAAGAGATTGCGAAATATTTAAAAAAAAAGTCACGGGATTTTAAAGGATTTAAAAAGATTACAGGAAATACCCAGATATATTGATAAAATTCATAAGATTTCAAAAGACTTGCAAAAAATTCAAAGAATGTTAAGGATTATTGAAGTATTTTAACAATTTTTAAGATCTTTAGAGCGGTTTTGATAGTTTCATGGGATATCAAAGTTTAAATTTTTTTAAAAAGATTCCAAAGTGCTTTGTATGGCTTTCAAAAGATTTTAATAGATTTTGAGATACTTTAAGTGATTTCAAGAGATTCGGTAAGGGTTCCACGGATTTTAAAAATATCAATGAATTTAAAAGGGATGTTGAATTTGAAAGGTATTTCAAAGGTTTAAAAGTATCTCGTAATAATTCAAAGTATTTCACGCAATTTCAAGGATTTTATCTGATTTTTAGAGATTTTGAAGGATTTTATCGGATTTAAAGGGAGTTTTAGGGGAATTTTCATTAGGGGACCTTAATCGGATATCGAATATTTAAAAAAATATAAAGTTATTTCATAAGATTACAAAAGAATCACAAAAATTTCCAAAGATTTTAACGGATTTTAAGAGATTTAAATTAGCGGTGTTGATTTACCGGGATTTCAAAGGACTTAAAGAGATTTCAAAATATAGAAAATAATCTTTTTACAGAAATTTGAAGGATTTTTAAGAACTTTCAGAAATTTTTGGGGCTCTTAAAAGATTTTGGTTGATTTAAAAATATTTTAAAGGATTTTGAGGGATTCGGGAGGTTTTCACGGATCTAATAGATTTCAATAAATTTTAAATGGATTCCATAGATTGAAGGGAACTCGTGATATTTCGAAATGTTTCATGGAATTTCAAAGATTTTAACCGATTTTTAGAGATGTTCAAGGCTCTCCGCCGATTTTAAGCGATTTTTAGTGGAGATTCAATATTAATAGTTTTAAAAGGATTTAGAAATATTTGCTGAGATTTCAAAGGATTTTTAATATTGCAGGATATCAAGGGATTTTAATTAGGTTTCGAAAATTTAAGGAGATTCAAAGCAATTTCATAAGATTTTAAAGTACTTACAAACATTTCAAAGGATGTTAATGGATTTCAAAAGATTTCACGAAATTTTAACAGATTTTAAGGAATTTTCACGTGATTTAAAATATATCAAGGGATTTACAAAATTCTCAAGGGAATTCACTTGATTCCAATGAACTGCAAAATATTCTAGAGATTCTACGAGATTTCGCGTAAGTGTACATCGGATTTACAGAATACATAGTTGACTTAACGATTCTAGATTTATTAAACGTGCAATACGAAATATTACTCAATAAAAAAAATAAAACAAATAGGGTTACAATGTGTATATATTAGTACAAAAAGTAATTTTAGCAGCCAAAGAAGGTTTCATTTAGCATATTGAAAAAAATTAGAAAGAGGAAACTTACGTGAGAAATTATTTTATACCTTAAGTATATTTCTCTAAAATGTATGCAAATAACAGTGTTAGGAAGTAACTGGTTTCTTTTAACTCGTTACTGCAACTAATTTTTTTTTTTTAAAGACATTAGTTTTGTGAATAAGTAAAGAATTGGTAACTAGTTACATTTTTTTCAGTAACAATGACTATAAAAATCGCTACTTTTTTAGGTAGTCTCGAAATTTAGTTCAGAAGTCTTTTTTATGACAATCAAACAATTTCATAGCTTTGTAACTATTCTATCATTTTCACTATTCAAATCGTGGCGGCTAGTTTTGGAAAGATTCTTTAGCATGGCATAAATCATATTGAACTCGAGGATTTGTAGATTGAACGACGATTCTTTCGGAAATTTGAAGGCCTGGATGCAACATAAGCACATGAAATTTTCTCTAGTAAAAACGAAGTCTTCTGGAGGCTTAAAAAAAAAAATTATCAAATTTTAATTTTCCAATGACTTATCTGGGTGTTGAATTTCATTCCGAATCTTTTTCTGCTCAGAAAAAAGTTTAAGCTTCTATAGTTTTCAAATTATTGTATAACAATTATCTTGTAGAGGAAAATCAATTTTAAATTATTTTTTACTTTAACTCTTGATGAAATCGTCATTTTAAAAATTTTGTAATGAAATTGTCAGAAGTTTTACTTTGGGATGTTTTTTTGGCTGATAGACTAATTACAATTTAAAAATGTTATTTTAGAAAAGTGTTATTAATTTTGTTCTAGGCGCAGGGTGTAAATTGGACTTGTATGACTTCTAGCGTTTTGCTTATCAAGAGAATTCAGAGTAGGCAAACACTTTTGCGACGAAACTTTAGAAAAATGTATAATAAAGTATTTTTTTAAAGTTTCAGATCAAAATATTTGAATAGTTTAGAAGCACAATAACACGTTCGTTACGCAATACTTCTCAGACCCAGGTCTCTGATAAATATATCTAGCAATCACCCCAGGCGAAGAGATTTAATGAGTCATCATGTGTCAAAGATCGCACAAAAATACGCAAACTTACTGATAATCATATAGTAAGATCCATGCTTTTTACTCTAATCACATCCACCAAGTGAAGCTCACCACGTAGGCCCATTAGTATCCAAGGTCTTTCGTTTCAAGAGTCTCTCACTCCACTGTCAATCTTCATCATAAATCTCTTATAAACTATTTGTAGACACACTTTCCTGTTCTGTCATACAATTTTAGCTTCCTTTACGACCATACATTTTCTTTTGCAAGCTTTCGCGTTTTAATATATTTTCGACTTAATGTTTCATTTACACATTTCCACCATGCTTTCCTCGGTCTGCATCTGGGTACGCTACCATTTACTTTACCTAAATATACTTGTTTCGTCAGTCGTTTTTCTTTCGTTCTTTTAATATGCCAAAACCACCTCAACAAATTTCTTTTACTTTTGTCAAACAGAGCTTTTTACACCACATTCTTTGAGAATTCTCTCATTCCTGACTTTGTCCAAGACTGTTTTACCGCATATATTGCGCAGAAATTGTATACCGACCGCGTTAGTTTGACTCTTATCCTTTTCGTCGTAGGTACAGGTACATATTTATATATTAAAATTTTAGCTTCATTTATTATATTTTAACATCTAGTAATAGCTCCTACACTGCCGATAACTTTCGTACCCTCTTTTCTATGTCTAGCTATCTCTTACACTTTCCTTCAAACACTATAATTTTTGTTTTATTTACGTTAATTTCAAGGCTCATGTTCTTCATAATAGTATTTAGTTTGTTCAACATTCTCTGTAAGCCTTCAATTGGCTCTGACATAACAACCTTATCGTTTGCCAAAGTTAACTCACGCTCCTTAACTGTCCCGAGATCCACTACTTCTTCGTTGAAAAAGGCGATTCTTAGACAGTTATCAATGATTATAATAAACAACCAAGAGGACATCTGAACTAAACCGAAAAAATTATCAAATGTGACTAATTTTTTTTCGTATTCAAAAAAATTCGATCAAATTTATAAGAACTCTACGTGAATTCAAACCAATTCAGGATAGATGCAAGAAATAAAAAAAAAACAATAAGTTAAATAATATTGAGGTTGATTTAGAGAAACTTATAATTAATGAAAAGAATACAATGAAATTTATAAAAGTTCAAGTGAACTGTAAAAAAAGTTCTAAAAATCCAAAATAATCCCCTGATTTCAGTAAAAAAAAGCGATTTTAGAAGCATTCAAGGAAATTATAAATAATGTGTTGAAATGCCTAAAAAATCAAGGTGAATTCAGAAGATCTTAGGTTAAATTAGAAAAAAAATATTTAATTAAATTTAGTAGAATTGCGTGAATTTATATAAATCTAAGGGAATTTTACAGACTTTGATGTCTTATTCGTACATTTTCAAAAAATTCTAAATTGCGCAAAAGTAATTGTTTTGAAATTTTCATTTTTTATTATTGTTCATAAGTGAAAACAGTACACTTATAAAATTGGTCTTAATTTTTGAACAAATAACACTTAAAAAAAAATTGTTGAGTGAATGAAGAGAACAGAAGATGTCAAACAATTTAAAAACTTGTTTTTGTACTTCTTTCGGATGTTAAACTACAAATTGGTTTTCCTAAGCTTAAAATAGTTCAATTAATCTTAGCATTTTCAGTCCATCCTACTTTAAATCCTTTGAAATTCCATGAATTATTTTGAAAATTTCATAAATCCCTCAACATATTTTAAATGACATGAAAATTCTTATAAATTTCATGGATATCATACATAATCTCTTAAAATCTCCTTAAAATTATAAAGCTCCCTGGAAATCCTTTGAAATCGTTTAAGAGCTGAGGGAATTTTTCCAAATGTCTTGAAATTTCTTAACATTTTTTTTATCCATTAAAATCCTTTAAAAGTAATTAAAATTTCTTTAAATCCCTTGAAATTATAGCTCCGTTAAATCTTTAAAAATCCCTTAAAATTCTTTAAAATCCCATGAAACTATTGGAACCCTTTTAAATCTTTAAAAATTCTTTAAGATCCTTCTGTATCTTTTGAAATTTGTGATTCATGTTGATCCTTTTCACACAAAGTTGAGATTTTCTCGAAACATAATTAGATGGGATTAAAATTTGATGAGCACCAAGAATCTGGAATCTCTTTAAATCTTTTGAAATCCCTTGACATCTCATGAAATCCCTCAAAAGCTTTGGAAATCTTATTAAATACCGTAAGAATTTTCTGATTTTTCGAAATACCTTAAAACCTGTTGAAATTCTTTCAAGTCACTGAAAATATTTTAAATCTTTTGAACTCTCTTAAAACCTTTTGAAATTTCTCTTATAGTATGATTGACCACTGAAATGGTGTGAAATACAGTCATTGGCCACCCCGTTGACTATATTAGGTTATAGATTACTGATTTTCAAAGCACAGTGATCAGCCACTAAACTGTATAAAGGTTGGCCGGAGCTAAAAACTATTTTTGACATGATTTCCACTCATTGCTCGTAAAACAAAATGACACACAATTATATACATAGTCTATTAAAAGTTTGAACGATTTTGCATCAATTTTTGCAAAGATATTAGTTATTAGCTTTTAGGATATTGTAGCCAATCATATTTCCGCTTTATTCACGATGCCAATGATTAGCCACCCATTTATCTATATACAAACATAATTTTAAGGTCAGAATACTACTATCTATACTTTAACAGCATTTCGTTTAAATTCCTTCCTTATTCAGCATCACCAGATTTACTTACTCTGGTATTTAAACGCACTACACTGCACTAACCTAGATAGTCAAATACGCTGCGGAATTCTTTGCGCTTTATCCTGCACTATTTATTAGTAGTTTTTCCTGAGTTCTCTTTCATATAATCATATTTAAATAAGGTGGCCAATTATTAGGGGGTGGCCAACCATTGTACCGATTACTCTAGTTCCTTTTTTAAAGTAACGTATCCATTGCTGACAAATAATAGCCAAGAGTTTACATTTTAGTTGCCTATTTTTCTGGTATTAGAAACAGGTCTATTTTTAAACTTGACATATATGCGTAGAGATTAATTTCTGCAGACTGAACTCACATGAAATTGCATAATAATGAGAAATTCAATAATAGATACTTGGTGCAGACTAGGACGGATTTGTTTTATCATAGCAGGGTCAGTACATTGACTCTCGTTTGAATCAAGTTGCGGGTATATTTTTGGAAATCAAATTCTTAGAAATATTCTAGCTTAAATTTATTCAGGTTTATTTATGTCAAATCTTCGAATGTATTCTTAAATTGAAAACTGCTTGGTTCTAGAAAACGAAAGTAGAAGAGAAAAGTCAATGAACTGATGTATCAAGGATCGGGGCAAGAACCCCTAGAGCGGCGCCTAATGTGGCGCACGAAAATCTATCGCTTAATATAAAGACTAATATAAAAAAATTTTGTGGTAGAAAAATATCGCGAATGTAGTTTAATATCTTAGTTTTACTCTTCATATGAAAAAAATTATATTGGAATTAATTCAAAATGTTGATTTGAGGTTTTCCCAAAAAGTGCACCTGCATCAAGTTACCTGTTATGTTCCGTAATGTGGCGCACTGCTTATCTGTCTTCGTGATAGCAAATCAAAAAGAACTTTTCAATAGTAGAGTAACGAATTTCAGGAAAATAAGTTATTAGGAACATTTTTTTAGTTTTAATTTTTAATTAATAGCACCTAAGTTAAAAAGATTTTCACAAGATTTCTGTCAAGAAGGTTACGTACCTACCCTAAAAACCGGTGAAAAAAGATTACAAACATTATATCTAATTAAAAATAATATTACACTATCAGGAAAATATTTTTCTAAGAATATTTTGAAATTGAAAAAAGTGTATTATTATTTAAGTATGAATCACTATAACTTCACACAAATTTAAGTATCGTGAGCCACATTATGTGCTCGTTATGGTGTACGAAGTCTGTCCGAGAAGTATCCGACCTTGTGGTGTACCAGAAGTAAGAAAATAATTCTGGTCAATGGAGTCAATATTCCCTTCAAAGTATACTAAAACTTGGATTTAAGAAGTTCGAATTTACGGCGTTCCAGGAATTGATGTCCTCAGCAGTTTCGTGATAAGAGGATCCGCCGGATCGCGAGAAAGGTGGTGCTCATGCGTCACAAACAGCATGAAGGCAGTATCCTCAGGGCGTTAGTTTCATCAGCTGTTAGCATGCGTCTAAATCCAACAGAAATGGTTCATGCGGCCCCAACTGTTTACGTTTGGATTGTCTAGATTTATGTTGAAAGGCACTGAAAGTCATACCCGCAACTGGTGTTAAATCCAAGTTCCAGTGTTGAAGTCAAAATCTTTGGAAGTCAAAAATTCCAAAAACTTTGGAAATCAAAACCTTCTTTCAGCTAACCTCCCATTTTCGGGAGCACTCCTTACATTCACCTCTTGGAACAGCTTACAACAGCTTCGTCGCATTCTGTTTTATTTTATCAACGTCTTGAAATAGTTTTCCTTTTAGAGGATACTTCAATTTAGAAAACAGTCAGAAATCACAGGAAGCCAGGTTAGAACTGTATAGGGGCTGCCGAAGTTTTTTAAGTTCGTGTTTCACCAGAAATTTCTGGATAAGCTGCAATGAATTGACAGATGCGTTGTCGTGATGAAGAATCCAGTCACCACATTCCGCGAATCAAGCCGTTTCTTTCTTACAGCTTTACGTAACTGCTTTAGAACTTCTTGATAATACTCTATGTTCACCGTCTGCCTTTTGGAGCGTATTCATGTTGCAGTCGAAAAAAAAACAGCGAGTATTGCCTTGATGTTGCTTCGACGCTGGCGCGCTTTCTTAGTTCTCGGGGATCCAGGTGTCTTCCACTGCGAAAATTAGTCCTTTGTTTCAAGGTCATAGTCATAAACCCATGACTTATCTCCAATAATAACCTTTTTGAACGATTCCAGGTTGTTTCTGATTGATTCCTAATTTTCCTGAGCGACTTCCACTCAACAATTCTTTTTGTCTTCCGTCAGCAGCCGTGGAACGAATTTTGCAGTGACGCGGTTCATGACCAAATCTTTGCTCAAAATTTCCAAAACATTAGTTTTTGGACTCGCTGAGTATCACTCATAAGCTCAATTTCATGAACTTTTCGAATCATCAAGATAGTTTTCAAGCATGCATGATCAACTTTTCGGACAAATTTAATGCACACCCTTTGTTCAGTGCGATACGTCATCCTGAAATGCGAAGCGTACGTGCTTTGACGTTTACGCAACTGCATACATTAGTTGACTGAACATTGGCAGGTCCATGTCAATTAGTAGGGTGCCTAACAGAGGTCCCCCTATATAGTGAATCCCTGTTTTTGACACTGACAGAACTACGTACAAATTCAGCTATCAAGGTCGGATACTTTCCGGACATAACTTGTGAAAATAAAAACGTTTTGTGCCAAGTTTAATTAATTTTACTTAAGATAAAAGCAATAAAGTATTTAAAAGACTTTAGAATATATATAATCCAAAAAAATGTATAAGCTTACTACAAAATACTTTACTTTTTATTGGTTTTGTTCCGCTTCATTGATAACCGAAGAACGTGAAAAAATGACTTGTCTAAACTTTTTATAATAAAGATTAAACAATTACCTAATTGATGCCATTTTTTGCGGTATTATTCAATACACAAATAGATTCGATTTTGTGTCTAAGTTCTATTCAATGATAAGAGTAAAAAAATAGAAACTAGAATAATTTTTTTTAAATCTTATGTTAATTTATAACAATTAATTGCAGGATAAAAATACTCACTTTCGGACTAGAAGAACTTCGAATTTCGACGAGAAATCTGGTTCTGGTGCCAACTTTAACATGTAGATCACTCAGCCGCCTAACAAAAAGAGGTGGATCTCCTTCTTCGTAACTAGATGATTCGTCGACACTCAGGTGAATTCTTCTAGCAAATTTATCTTGTCTTCCATCCTGTGATACTCTTTTAGCAATCAAGGAATAATATCCTGCATCATCCTGCCTGGTTTGTTTCAGTGTCAGTTGCACTACATTTCCCCGAGTTTCAATCCGGAACCGATTAGGTGTAATCGGAAGCTCCCCTCGATATCTAAAATAATCAAAATATTATATAGAAATATATTTTTATTAATATAATATTACTGGCATTAAATGCACGTGCGCCAGGCGCGCGTTCATGTTTCTGGATTTATATTTCCTAACATTCCAAATAAAAATAATTAAAAAATCCATTACTAAACAAATTTTAAATATTAATTTTTAACACTTTTTTATGAAATAATTAATAACAGAAAATTATAAGCCTTTGAATTTAAAAAAAATATATTAAACGATTTTGAATTGAAAATGTTCCAAATCAAACAATTTTAGATTAGGTACAATTTTGAATGAAAATGCAATATTTCAAATGGAATAAGAAGGAATTGAAAACGTATAATTTCTAAATAAAAATGTTTTGGAACAGAGATTGTTGAGCCAGAAGCTCTGAAAATTAAAAAATTTTACACTTGAAATTGTTTCATTTTTAATTTAAAGCGTTCAAAATTGAAAATTTTTATTTTTAATTAAAAAATCTCGAAATTGAATGATTTCAGATAAAGATTTTGAAAATTGGATTATTAAAAATGTGAAACAATTTGAAATTAAAAATTAAATTCAATGTCCCAAAGAAAATGCTTCTAAAATTATAGAATTTTAAATTGCTTTAACATAAAAAATATAATTAAACGTTGAAATTAATTAGACAAATTTTTCTAATATTAAAAAATAATTTCACCGTAATTTCATACCTTAAAATGGAAAAATCATCAATTATGAACCTTAAAAATGGAATTATTCTAAAAAACGTTCAGAAACAAAATTAGTTATAAATGGAAAATATTTAAAATTAAAAAATGTCTACAATTTTTTTTTAAATTAAAGAATCAAAATTGTTAAGTATACATTTCAAAATTCAAGAATTTCAATTTTAACTACAAAATTAAAACTTATGAAAGGGAAAAATTGAAAAAGCGTTTAACATGAAAATCCACAATTCTAAAATTGTAACCATTCAAATTTATTAAATTATTTAAATACTGAGGTACCAATTTCTGATACTTTCATTCTGATCTATTTTAATTTTTAAGAACACAATCGATGATTAAAAAATAAAGATCTATCCGCTGTACGAGCACATTCTTATCGCGCGCGGCTCGCTTCGCTCGCAAGTTT
>JAUELO010000138.1:384548-407803 GCA_032357855.1 Amphibolips quercusostensackenii
TTATGCAAGCGGTCATCATTTTTATGAAAAGTCAGCCCAACTGTATCTGCAAGATATGCATTTGGCCAGACATGAATATTGAGCAAGCTTTGATGAGAGCAATGAAAGGCAGCGGTGGCTTGACTCACGGTCGCATTCGATGTGATCACGGATGCATTCTGGAGTAGTAGATGATGAAAAAATAAATTGCCACACAGCTTTGGAAGTAGGTGTAAAGTTACAGAAAAAAAACATTGGTAAAAAATTTGGCTCACTCAAATTTCAGAGAAAAAAACAAAGTGTCGTCACTCAGAGCAGTTCATTTTACAATCCCGATTGCTGACGAAACAATAGAAATTAATCCGCTTCTGATTTTTCAAAGAATGTTGTTACAAATTCAAGAAAAGGATGACATAAAGAAGTATCTGGAATATGAGCTTGCGCCTTTCCCACTTTCGCTTTTCGATGAAGGAGGTATGCGCAAGACACGAAAGTCAGTATTTGATAAAAATTTTCAACGTCTGAAGGAAATACCTCAAACTGAAAATGTCATACATGTCGTCGATGGGGGATTCCTTCTGCATAGAATTGTCTCGCATCAAAATAATAGTATCCAGCAAGTGTTAGGACAATACGCATCTTAAGTAAAAAAAATTTACTCTGCAAACAGTTCCGTAGTTTTTGATGGATATCCTGATGAAATAAGTTCTTTTGGAACTAAATTTTGCGAGCGATCGAGACGTAAGTTCAGAAATGTTGGACGTGAAGTTGTTTTTGACGCAAACACCAACGTGACATTCTCTCAAGAGAAATTTTTATCCAATGACAAGAATTAAAAACGACTCATTGCTGCATTGTGTAAAGAGCTTGAAAAAGCTAGATATTGTCCAAAAACTTCTACAGAGGATGCAGACTTGCTTGTTGTAGAAACTGCCCTTGAACTTGCAAAAGAAGATGTCACTGTCAAAATTTGCGTACAGAACATTGACTTGTTAGTTCTGCTCACTCAAATAGCTCCCGAGTTAAAGAATATCCTGTAAGAAAAAGTCAACAGCGACCGCATAGCAACCGACCGTTACGATGTAACCAGTTTTATGTAAGCATAGGGAATTGAAAAATTTATTTACCTTTCTGCATGCTTTTACAGCACATTGCTTGAAGCGGTTCTGAGATTATTGCCTGAAAGAGTTGCGCTTCTTGCATTTTTAAAGGTAAACTTTGAAAACCTCAAAAACTTTCAAATCGGAATGTTTACCGCCCACTGAAGCTGCAGCTAAAGAACACTCCTTCAGAGTTTATCATCACGTGCAACAGTGTCTTGGAAATGCTTATAACGCAACACAGTGGGGATGGCAACTTTCCACAAGTGGTCTCGTACTAGTTCTCAGTAAAAAGCGTTTTATTGCTAAAGATTTACTGAAAAAATCACGTGTAGATGTGAAATTGTCTGAAAAAAACACTTGTAGGTATCGGAAGCACGGTTTGCGCTGCTCTCATCTCTGCTATAGCTGTCATGGTGAGACATGCACTCACATTGAAATCCCTACTATCCCCGATATCTATTCCTTTGATTTAAGTGAAATCGAAGAGGAACAGTTCATAATTGCTAAAAATATAAATGTGCAAAAAGTCGCCAGCGAGGAAGTATTGGAGCTTGCTGCAAAGAGGCCTAGATTAAATACTTAAACTGATTTTTGCATTGTATATATTAATTTTATACATTAGATTTATGCATCTATTTGTATTCATTCCCTTTTACCGTATTATTGTTAATGAATGACATTCTCATAGCTGAAACTAAAATATGAATATAGCGCTGAATTAATGGAAATAGAAAGACGAATCTTATAATTCAAAAAAGATGCGTGCATTAGAAATATACATATTTCTTCCGATACAGGTTTCTTTAAGTTTTTCGTATAAAATAATTTTGCGAAGAGACGATGCGAAGACGAATTTCACCGTGCAAGAAACTGGCGTTAGAGTAGATATATACAGATCTGTTTTTATCTTTGTCTTCTCATGCCCATCGTATTAAATAAATACGCTGAACTGTAAAAAAAATGCTATTAATAATTTGTTTATATGTTTTGCCCTTTACTGTTCATTTTTTTTTATAAAACGTTCCGACCATTTTCCTTTTTGTTTCTTCATTCAAAACTCATAACTGATTATGGACATAGACCGCAATTTTGTAAGACGAAATTCAAGGAAGTTATTCTATTTTTTTATAAGAAAATAACGCCTTTTCCTGCGTTCAGCCGTTTCTGACCAACTTCAATAAAGAAAAAAAAATCTGTGTACTGTTTTCGGTACAGCAGATGTTAGGGATTCAAATTCTGCACTTTTATCGCTTTTAAACATTTTTTTCAAAAGTACAGCACCTAAAAAAACAGACAATCTGTGAATAACAAACAGATTTCTTGCTCAGGTATCCACTACTTCAAGCTGAAATTTTTTACAAGCTCTCACCTTACAAAAATAAACATTTTCCCAGATTTAAAAGGACCTGCGTGGATTATTGTTGAAATTAGAAACTGAACAATTTTTACGGTTTTAATTTTTTTTCTAAGCAAACAAATTAACCGATCTCGAAGTTGGATCAATCAAATTGTAGATCTTTTCAATATCTTTAATTTTTAATTAAACTTATTTCCTCGCAGATTCATATCTTGGTCACAATATTCAAAAAAGATGATTTCGCAAATTTTGAACAATACCTACTAATTTTCGGGCTCGAGTTGCTTGTTGAAAACATACTGGCCTTTATCCCAGGCATCAACACTACACAAATGTCACTATCGCTTACACTGTAGAATTGTGTCACCACGAAATGCTTTACTAACCTGCCTACGTATAGAAGTACGCGAACTGACTCTGAGAATTCAGAATTTTGGAATGTATTCTATCAACCTTTATGATTTTTGTATTCATATGATTAAATTTTTCATTTTTTTTCAGCGCTGGAAACAATTTGGATAATGTAATTTGCGATTTTTGGTATAAATGGAAATAATAAGGATTTTGTTATAATTTAATTATTCCTGATTCGGAAGTGTAGAGATTTGTGGCAAACAATGTCATAAATTTTGAGTTCTTAATATCCTCTTTGACACTTTCCATTATACAGCTAAATCGTTCATTTTTACAACCCTTATTTACAAGCGCGTTTTGATATTGAAGCGTGAAATCAGATTTCACTCAAAAATTGGGAAAGCATGTTTAAGGATTTTTTTTTTAAGTTGACTGGGCCACCGTTCACAGGTTTTGCGTCATGAAATGAGTTAGTTTGCGCTGGAGATCCGGTGACCACTGCACTGTCCGGAATCCCGCATGCAGCATCGATTTTCGAATTAGATTTTGATCGTCCCACCAATGCATAACTTTGCCTTTTTTCTTATTTTACAGTAATAGTTTTTTGGCTTGTAATATTTTTTTAATTGAACTTTTGAATAAATCTCAGTGTGAACCGGATTTCTCTTGTTTCAGTATTTTATTTTTCCTCGTGTCCTATACTTAAAAGTAAATACAGTCAATAATTCAAAAGACTAAGTTATGCAGATTTTTTTCTCGGAAATTATCACCGAAGTTTTGTCCAAAATTAAAAGGACCCTATTTGCATTGTAGTATTGTATATATTTTATAACGCACAAGAAAAGACGATGGGTTAGGATTTTCAGGGGAGCGGGGGAGAAGCGCCGATGTAATATTCTTAATAAATTTAAGTGGTTATGTTTATTCTGGTGTTTATTTTATTTTTGGTTCCCATTACTTTCATGATCCGTTCAGTCAAGCAGTTATAATGTGTCCGCACAGTCCTTGCTAGTGATTGTTAATTCAGTATTTATAAAAACAAAGATTTAAGTTTAAAATTTAAAATATCAAACATTTAAAGCGCATGAATTGGAGTCATATTAATATGAAATATTAGAACTGAAAGTCACCAAATTCAAAAATATAATTAAATATCTACGCATACGTTAATGGCCACTCATTAAAATGTATAATAGTATTCAAGATCGGCATTTTAAACCAACTTAAAAAAGTTATAAGTACTTAAAATGAAAATAAGGTACTTTTAACAATTGTTTAGGTCATAAATCTTTAAATAAAGCAATGAGAAAATTCATGCAAATTTTCTATTTTAAGTTGGTAGGCGTAACCAGAATTTGGTAACTCATACAAAATTAATTAAAGTTTCAAAGGTGAGATCATATTTCAAAATTTCGCCTAAGTATTAAAACTAATTCTGTAATAGTTGACAGTCTCCTGATGTCGCAAAAGCATTTTTGTATTTAACGAAATACCTAAATTACAGATTTGCCAGACTTTCAAGATCAATTCCTGTGACTTGCGTTACTCAACAGATTTTTTATATCTCGACAATAGGAAGCTGTTTTATTTAGCATACGATCCGCATTACCATGTGATCATTGCTTGTTATTGAAATAATTGATATTAATTAGAAAAGAAAGAATTTATCAAATCGTATTATATCTATGATTTTACTGTATATATTTAAAATAATAATTTTCTATTTTTCTTTTAAAGGATCTTTTTCAAGGGATGTATAGTAATTATCGAAAACCGCCACCTGTGTTTATCAGAACAAAAAGCTCACATTCCTTTGACCATGCTAAAATCAAAGAGATGCACATTCCCTCCTTATCTTCTAATGATAGAAAAAGACATTTTTCTGCAAGAAATGTACATGATCATTTTAAAAAAGTCGATCCAGTCTTCGTCAGATTGAGGAAAGCCTACAAATTTCCAAAATTATCACCACGAATACATCCGGAAACGAGCAATATCACAAAAACGAATCGTTCTCAATATGTAGAAATGGATACAAGGACACCACCTATAGACGAGTCCTTTTTCTTTCAAAACCTTGAATCTTTAAGAAGTAAGGAAATTGATGGAGTTAACATACTTAACACAATATGGGGCACAATGAGCCTTGCAGAAATGAAAATGCTTACAGGAATGGAGAGTGGTAACGTGCCAGAAAGAGATGGAATTCTCTTTCCAGATTTTGACGAGAAATTCATAAGTATTGCGTTCACCTGGGCTTGTATTCGTGGCTTATCCCAAATTTTGTTCAAACTAGAAGCCTCTGGGGCAGATATTGATAATATCTATTTTAATGGAGCAACGCCAGGAATGTTTGCTGCTTTTTCTGGAGAAATTTCTTGTCTAAAATACCTAATTGAAAGGGGTGCAAACTTGAATTACGTCAGTCCTCTTTATGGTCATTGTGCTTTGCACTCAGCTGCAGCTGGAAACCGTCTCGAAGCCGCCGTGATTCTATTGGATAACGGTGGTGACTTGAATAATTTGTCAAAGAACACAGACATGCTCCCAGTTTTACACTACGCTATTAGAATTAAGTCAGAAGCAGTTGGTGAATTATACATCAAGCGAGGAGCCGACCTTACATACAAAAACCTCAGTGGAGAAACTCCTCTTCATGTGGCTTGTAGTGCCCAATCTTTGAAATTTTGTGAACTCTTACTACGGAAACCAGAAGTTAATGTAAACGCTCTGGATGAAATGAATAGGACTCCACTGCATTACGCTATAATGGCTACTGGCTCGAATATTAAAATAGTTGAACTTTTACTGAAACATGGTGCGCTGGTTAATCAAATAGACAAAAAAGGACTTTCGCCTCTTCATATTGCAGCTTTAGAGGAACATTCAGAAAGCGTTAAAATGCTCGTTAAGAATGGTGCTGATGTGAGTGCAACCACAAGCGAAGGATTGTCAGCCTTGAGTATTATTCTACGAAAGGTACCAGAATGCTTTCAAGCGTTTCGGATGAAAATAGATTCTTCTATAATTTTAAAACACCCAAGTTGTCAAAATAAGGAATTTGATATGAGATTCGATTTCACTCCTCTTCTTCCAAGTGATGACAGACCCGAAACTAGTTTAATAACCATCTTTATGAAAGAGAATCTGACGGATCTTTTACGTCACCCTCTAGTCACGGCATTTCTGTACCTAAAGTGGACAAGGATTAAAAAGTTTTACCTTCTCAATATTTTTTTATACACACTCATGCTCATCTTTATGAGTACTTATGTACTAACTGCCTTAGCTTATGAATGTTACAATTCCTCTCAGGAAAAGAATACCAGCATTAACGATACTAGTGTGATTTGTTATTACTTCGACAAAAGAGTTGTTGTATTTGAATGGTACATTTGGTTAGTTTGCGTTTGTTCGATGATACCGAGAAAGATTCTGAGTTTCGCAAACAGTAAGAGCTTTAAGGAATCCTTCTGCAATGTAGACAATACGCTGGACACTATAGTTATAATGAGTGTATTCGCAACGTCATTTCTTTACACAGGAAAAACTTATCATTGGCAGAAGTATGTCGGTGCGCTTTCTGTTCTTTGTGCTTGGACAAACTTCATGTTTATGCTTGGTCAACTGCCAGGATTTGGGACTTATGTTGCGATGTTTTCTTATATTCTATATGAATTTGCAAGACTTTTGTTTGCTTATTCAGGACTAATAATTGGATTTATTCTAAGCTTCTGTATGATTTTCGATGGAGAATTATCATTTTCGAATCTATTAACAGGTGCGATCAAAATTCTAACGATGATGTCTGGAGAACTTGACTTTAAGGGACTTGTTAACCACTTAGAAGGGAGTGAACGTGGTTATATTCTTGTTAATCATCCATTATCTGTTTGCGCGCAAATCTTGTTCGTCCTTTTTGTTATTTTTATTGTTATAATTTTAATGAACTTGCTAGTTGGTATAGCTGTGCACGACATAAAAGGTCTACGAGACCAGGCAGGTGTTGCCAAAATCATCCGAATGATAAAATTGATATTCTACATGGAAATGGTAGAGTGCAAAGTGAATCTTTCTTCATTCCTTAAAATAGTAAAATCCAATAAATCAGATGTGCAACTTCGAAAACATATTCTTGTAGTGAGACCTTTAAATCCACAGGAAAACAGAATTCCTAGACTCATTCTTGAAGCAGCTTATGAAATTGCTACAAAAAATAGTCCAATTTTGGACAATGAATATTCTTCTTATGGTGAGAAGGGTTCTTGTATCCCAAAGAAAAAAGAAGAGGATACAGAAACTGCAGTTGAAAAACTTATTTTGCAATTTAAAATTAACGCTGATGGATTTCTTGAGATCAAAGACCAGTTACGTAAAACTAAAACAACATTGGGAGAAATCATGTTGAAATTATCGTAGCAGCGTTTTTCGTGTATCTTATATTTTTTTAAGGTAAAGCTACTAGCAAAATTTGTGACTAAAGTTTAGAATACCTAAAAACCTAAAATAATAATGCAGATATCAGGTAGTTAATGTTGATTAGAAAATGGATTTTATGACAGAAAATAAAGGAAAATGTATACGTTATAATTTGCAATATATTTATATTTAATTTCAGGGTATCTGCCCATAACCATTTACGGCAGTGGAAAATGATATTGACATCGATGCGACTATACAATACGGTGGTAGAACTTGCTAAACTTTTAGTGCGGGGTTGGCGAACATGGGAAAATAGATGCCTGGTCTGAAGGGTTGCAGAGGAAGTGCACTTGAAAAAAGCGTTGACTTATAGATTTAAATATATGAACTAAAAAAATAATAAAATACTATAGTATATTTTAGGCTTACACTAAAATTCAGAGGTGGATTACAAAAATTTGCAGAATCTTACGAAGCCAATATTCAAACTCAGTTTTTACATTTTATTTAGTATACAGTTAATCCTAGGGATCTCATTCCTCTAGCAAGAAAACTTTTCGATATACGTTAAAAACAGCTATTTCTGAAAACTGATGTGAATCGGAAATTCATTTCATAAAGCACCAATTATAAGATATGGGGAAAATTATATAAAAATATGATGACAACGTTATTTTATCAAGAAATTTATTCCTTTCATAAGATTTATTAAAAATAATAAGACAGATTCAAAGTGTGAAGGAATCATTCAATGGTCCATTTTTACAAAAATACCAACATACGTTTCGATCAAACCACTGATCTTTTTTAAGGTAACATAAATCTAAGTCAGAATAGAAATATATAAATAAATGGGTCGAGAAGAAACTAAATTATGTTGAAAAAACATGTCCTCCACAGTCCAATGGTTCCCCACTATTTACTCTGTTTGAAAAATGCAACAGAAAGGGATGATAATCATCTTCAATCAAAAGGGTATTGAAATAAGAAAAGGTGATAGGATTTTAATTATTGGTAAGTCTTTGAATGATTTTAACAGTTGTTATTTCAAAAATTATGACAAATAATTTAAACTGTAATGTTCAAATACTCAGTACTGAAGGAGATAATTATAATTTGTGGCATCAGCGTTTGGGCTACATTGGAGGAAGTAAATTCATAGAGTTCAAAAATAAACAAATGATTGATGATATAGATCAAGTTGATAATGTTACACCAAATAAAAATGTATGCGAAGCGTGCATAAATATTAATCAAGCCCCATTACCTTTTAAAAATATCAATGATAAATGCTACGTGAAAAGACCATGTTTATTGTTCATTCTGGTGTTTGTGTTTCAATCACTCTTACGACAAACCAAAAAAAAAAATTTGTTTGTGTTGTTAATTGGTGAGTTTACTCTTTATTGTCTTTCATATCTGATAACATACAAATAAGACTTCTTTTCAGTTTTTAAAGATTTCATTGCCAAAAGTAAAGCTCAGTTGAAGGGTGTCATGGCATAACCACGTAAGTGATATTTTTTTAACACTTTTTATTGGCTTGAAAATTCTCTAAAATTGTACCGGACTCGTGATTTTTCATAACCATGTATGTGCCATGTGTGCACCTACGAGACGTTAATTTGCATTAGTCTTCAATGTATTCAGCCTTCATTTACGTGCTGCCGGTGTTGTTCTGCACCTCGCAAGTAAAATTCAAGGTTCAAAATGAATTTAGAAGACCAAGAAAATGTGCCTGGGTCTTCTAGAGACACCCAAGTTCTTTGTTTCTTATGAAAAAAATGATGAAATGAAAATTTTATTTGAAAAATTTTGTTTGAAACTCGAAAAAATTAAAAATACTAATCTGATTTTTTTACTTTTAGAACGCTCATATCTAAGAAATAATACCACATAACATAAAAAATTTGATTTTTTTTCTCAATTCTGCATTACAAAAACTAAAGTTATGAATTCTCATACGTTGAACGTTAAATATTCCATTCTTCCTTTCGTAAATTTTCATTTTGGAATTAAAGTTGAAATGGTTGAATTTTAAATACTATAATCAAACATCTCAAATGCTTTAATTTAAAAAAATTTTAATTTGCTTTAAATAATTGAGATTTTCAAAAGTTTGCGTATAAGAGTTTTAGTGTCAAAATTCTTGGTACCTAAAAATTTTTTCAGGTATAAATGAACTTCGGATTCGTTAAATTTTCAGTATTTATTTTTATTGCTTTCCATAAAAAATTACCCTATACTTTGCACGTTTATCATAATAATTGAATTTCAAGGATACTTTGTGAAACAATTTTTCCATTTTGAATAGTGAAAATGACGGTAAATTTACATTTTAAAATTAGAAAAATTTATCGAATTAATTTTAATGTTAAATCATAAACTTTCATATAATAACAACTCAAAATTCTCAAATTTTAAAAGATTGGACTTCGAAACATTTAATTTATTTTTAAATTTCAACTTGTCATTTTTGATTCACTTAGAATTATACATTATTAAAAAACTAAGGTTAAATATTTTAAATTGAATTTTTGAATGCATTTAATCAGAAATAATGCAACTTTAATTACTTTGAATTTTAATTAATACAATTTTCAAAATCCTAATCAGCATATATTACATTTTTGACATTTTGAAATTGTCCTAATTTCAAAATTTTAATCTGAAACCATTCAATTTCGAGCTTCTTGTATTCAAAATAAAATTGTTGAATGTTGAACGCTGTGAATTAGAAATGATATCATTTTACCTCAAGGAAATTGTCTAATTTTGAAAGTTTTATTCTGAAATTTTGCAATTTTAAGAGTTTCTGATTTTAAAAGTTTTTCTAAATTTTTTAATACTTTTGTCTTAAAATTTATTTTTATATTATCAAAACTGTAACAAAAATATATCGAAAAGAATGTTTAATCAAACATAGATAATTAAAAGTTGTGCGAGGGTAGATTAGGATATCGTGATATATCAAAACGTAAAAATATTTATTCCTTTATATATAAAACATATTTACTTCTCATAAACACATTCACTTGTATCATAAGGTATAATAATAGACTTAATGCTTTCAAAATGATTCATTAAAATAAAAATAAAAGGGCGTGTTTCGGGTTTTAATCTTGTGCAAAACTACGAATCTTGCCTACGTTTTGTGAACATTGCAGTTCACTTCATGAGGACTAACCTAGAACTAGAGTTGCAGATTATGTTGTTCTTATATATACTCTTTACGATGCCTGTAAGTGGCCAGGGCGCCCCACCATAAAGTCTGGTTGAACCTTATTAGCCGATTAAGTCTTTAAAAAAACAAAAACCGGGAGGACGGAAAGCCAAATCGGATTGGTATTATATCCATTGTCCCTATTGATGCTATTAAGGTGTTTCAAAATTTTAGTTGCTTCTCTTTGCTTTCTTGAAAAAATATTGTCTTTTTTGTCAATGACAGTTATTTTGTCAAAAAAAGTGCTATATCCTATCTCGATATGATGCTCAGCTAGTGCTGATTGCGCAAAATGTTTTAGCCTGACTTTACTCTCATGTTTCTTTACACGTTGGCTGACCGCTCTCCCAGTTTCTTCAATATAGACTTTGACACAAGGGCAAGCGGCTTAATATACTTTTAAATCACTGTGAGGTGCCCTTTTATCTTTTGGCTGTTTAGAAGTTGTCCTATTTTCGCAGGTGTTTTAAATATGGTTTAAATGTTCTGTTTGTTGAGAATGAAAAGAAATAAAAAGAACTCAATCAGAATAAAGACACCATAAGATTACTTGCAGAAAAAGGCAATACAACAGTAATAATAAATAAAGAAGATTAAAAAAACAAAATCACGAACCTTCTAACTGACAATACATATAAAAAACTTAAATAAGACCCCACAAAAATGATATTTATCAAAACAAAACCCCTTCTAAAATACTCTAAACTTGACAACAAAACAATATCTAGATTGTTACCTACTAATCACATCTCTCCAAAACTTTATGGACTCCCAAAAATCCACAAAAACAACATTCTAATCACCAATCGTCAGCGCAATAAACTCACCGACTGACAAGCTAGCACGCTTCCTTACCAAGGAACTAAAACCTTTTACAAAAAACTCTATTACACACGTCCAAAACTCTTTTGACTTTAACAAAAAGATACAGCAGATTTACATTCAACCTCAAGACATCCTAGTGAGTTGAGACGTAGTATCTCTCTTTACAAAGGTACCAAACTCTGATACAATCGATATTATTAAATCCTTTGAAAACTTCGCCTTTGATCTCATACCCTTAAAAGAACACTGTTTCGATAATACATACTTCTCCTTTAATAACCAATTCTACGAACAAACCTCAGGAGCAGCAGCGGGATTTCCAATCTCACCTGTAACAACCAACATCTTTATAGAACATCTAGAAACTAAAATCTTGAACCAATTTAAGCTTAAACCAGAATAATGGTGCCATTGCGTTGGCGACGCTTTTGTCATCTGGAGACATGAACTAGGCGAACTACACAAGTTTTTCGATTTCATTAATCAATTACACTCTAATACCAGTTCACCATGGAAATTTAACAAAACGGAAAATTGCCTTTCTTGGACGTACGAGTTTACAAAAGATCTGATACCACATTAGGACATGAAGTTTACAGAAAACCTACCCATACAAGCTGATACCTGCATGCCTCTTCCCACCACTACCCGTCTCAAAAGCAATCGGTCATCAACTCCCTTGTATACAGAGCTGTCACCATAACAGATAAAGATAACTTACAAAAGTAATTACAAAACGTTTAACAAATCCTAATAGAGAACGATTACACAAACAAATTGAAAAAGCAATAGGAAAATACACTCAAAATAAAAAGTCAATGCCTTCTTAACGAGTCACCTCCGCTTAAAAACCCCAAGACTGTCTGACAGATACGTCGAGCCATTCTATCTGCTTCTTCCGGATTCAGCAAATGGATTTAATTCGCCTCTATTAGTAATGATGCTTATAGAAATTGAATGTATACTAAATATTACAAAAATAATAATTTGAATTGACCAACATTTTTGTAATGGATATTATTAAGACGTTAGAATATTACCACTTTCATGTACAAGGCTAAACTTTTCATAGAATTTCTTGTATTTAGCGCAGCTGCGTTCGCCTACAGAAATCCATTAGACTAAATTAAATAATTTTGACTTAAAGTGTTTCAGATTGGAGAATTTAACACTAGCAGGGCCGGAGGGTCCAATGTCGACCTTCTTGACATTTAAAATGCTGCTGCACCTTCAAAAGTTTTTTTGGGCGCCAACGTTTTATGACTTTTTCTATGATTGGATACAAAAAGAAACATCAAATTGCTTCAAGTTGTAAAAATGTGGCTAGGGTCCAATTCAGACCCTGTAGACCTTCTAGGTATGCGATTTTTTCGGCCCTTCTAGTATTAAAATCAAATATTTATAATTTATCTTAGCAAGAAGGCTTATAGTAATCGAATGATTATTTAACAATTTTAGCAATTCGTAGAATGGATGTTATTAAGACGCAGACTGCGTTCTCTTGCAGTAGTGCACTAGACTATTTTATATAACTAAATATAATCAGAATAAGAATAAAAATTTAGCTCCTATTTGTCATTACGAAAACCCATGTAACAATATCTTGGTTGACTAATAATGGTTTTACCGAGGGCATATATTAAATAAAAAAATTTTAAAAAAGTAAACTCAACCTACTAAAGATAGAGAGAGAAAAACAACCACCATCCGACTCTACAACCAAGGTATTACAGAACAAATAGAAAGAATTCTCAACACACAGAACATTCAAACCATATTTAAGCCACCTGCGAAAATAAAACAACTTCTAAACAACCCTGAAGATAAAAAAAGCACCTCTCAGTGATTCAAAATTATATAAAATCCCTTGCTCTTGTGCCAAAGTCTATATTGGAGAAACCGTGAGAGCAGTGAGCCCACGTGTAAAGGAACATGAGAGTAAAGTCAGGCTAAAACATTTCACGCAATTAGCACTAGCTGAGCATCATATCAAAACTGTACATAGCATTTTATTTGACGGAACAACCGTCATTGCAAAAGCATACAATATTTTTCCAAGGCAACGTAGAGAAGCAATTAAAATCTTAAAACATTCTAATAACATCAACAGGGACAATGGATATAATACTAATCCTATTTTGCTTACCGTCCTCCCGGGTTTTTCGAAAAAGACTTCACTGGCCAGTCAGGTTCAACCAGCCTCCATGGTGGGGCACTCTGGTCAATCACAGGCATCGTAGAGAGTATGTATAAGAGCAACATAACCTGAATCTTCTGTTTCAAGTTAGGGCTATAGAAATGAGCTGCAATGTTCACGAAACGTCGGCAAGATTTGTAGTTTTGCAAAAGATTGAAACCCGAAACACATCTTTTTATTTTTTTTATAATAAGGTATACTATCTACGATTCTTTTTAAATATTCTAAGATATTTCAAATACCACGTAATCTTTTGAAATCCGTTTAAATTTTTTAAGCTCTTGAAAATTCTTTGGAACTTTAAAAGTACCCTAAAATCGTTTGAAATCCATTAAATTTATTAAAATCTATTGAAAGTCCTTTAGAATGTTTAAAAATACCTTGATATGTCAAATTCTTTTAAATCCCTTCAATTTATTGGAATGTATTAAAAATTCCTTTAGATGTTTTTGGAATAACCTAAACTATTTCAATTCCTTTGAAATCTGTCGATATCGCTTAGAACTTTTAGAAGCTCATGCAAATTTCTTAGAGCTCTTAAGAAAACCTTCAAATCTTAAGAATAATTTGAAATTCCTTGAATTGATTAAAATCTGTTGTAGATTTGTTACAATTCTTTTAAATATCCTTAAATCTTTAACAAATTTTTTATTCTTTGGAAATACCTTAAATTATTTTAAAATCTATTCAAATTTTTGAAATCCTACGAAATTACTCAATTCTTGTGAATAGATTTTTTGATGTTAGTTAATGTAGTATAAAATCTCGTAAAATTCCGTGAAACCTGATGATGTTCCTTACACTCCCTTGAAATATCTGAAGTCCTATAAAATACTTTGATATCCTGGAAAGTTAATTAAATACCCTATCGAGAGTGTTTAAAATCACTAAATAATATTGAAAACCTCAGAAATCTCATAAAGTCCTTTGAAATTCCTCAAAAATACTTCAAAATATTTGAAAATGTTGAAAATTTTCTGAAATCCCTTCAGGACTTTTAAAAATGTCCTACAACTTTTTAAATCGTATAAAAACCTTCGAAATACGTATAAAATTTGCGAAATTCTTTGCAATCCCAATAAACCCTATCGCATTTCTCAAAATCCCTTACAATATTTGAAATAATATCAAATTCGAGCCCTCTTATGTAAATATTATATACAAACTAAGAGCACGAAAAATCAATAAAATAAGAATTTTATTCTGGTTATTATTTGTTTCATCAATTCTATTATAAATTATAATTATAATAATAATGAAATTTTAATTTGCATATTTTAAGCTTCAAAAAAACAAATCTGGATAAAATACAAAAATTATTACACTCGACGCCCGATATAAGACCTCCCAGTTTACGATATTCCTAAAACTGATGGCCTTTGCAGTATCTTGATGAGAGAAGTCGCGGGGCCGAAAGAGAGGACGTACTCAGTTAAGCGTGACAAGGTGCGTAAGGGCCGCACTCTCAGGGCATTAGTTGCATCAGGTTACGTCATGCGTCCAATTCTAACAAATTATTCACGCGGCTTTGCCTGCTTACGTTTCAATTCCCCCGATGTATTCTGAAGACCACTGCAAGCAATACCCGAAACCGTGCTTATCTCCGGAGTTGAGTTTATTACAAAATAAGAGCATACTTCTTAATCTCGTAAATCATTATATTCACACTTATTGTAATTATTATTAGCAGAAAAGGCATGTTTTATGTTGATCTGAAATCATTTTTTTCCATTTAATCCAAATTCAAATAATTTCTTCTTTTTAATTTCCACCCGTATATAGGATGAATGTAAATTCTATACGATGTAATTTTTTAATTATACTATGTCGCGAATTGAGTCCATTAAAATGTCACTTTAATAGTTCTTCCGTCACACCCTTCAATTTATTCGCACGAGATTCTCGAATCTGAATATACGTATCATGATAGCGCTCCAGTAACTTGATTACTATCAGTGTTAAAGGTTCGTGAATTTGAAAAATGAAAAACAGGAAGAAAAGAAGATTTTAATATTTTGAATAAAAATTTGCAAAAAGAATAAGGATTATCCGTGATACGCAAGAGCAAAATGCATTCATCAAGTCCAAATTTAGTTACCGAATTTGACAGTTTTTGCGAGAAAGACGAGAAGCAGCTTTGCAATTTGGTATGGTTTATATATTTTTTGCTTTAACATTTTTCCTTCATAATACATGGATAAAAAGTAGATTAAATGTTGAAAGGTGTGCCTATGAATAAAAGGCTGCCCTTACACTTTTAAAAACTACTCCTTAGAACGATATGCTGCTTTTTTCACAAATTTTCATATAATTTTTCATAAGAAAAGTTGCAGAATTACTTCAGAAGTATCAATTGAATATTTTATATATTTTTGAAATAACTTAAATTAAATTTAAGTTCCAGTTCAGGGCTTTTAAATCACCCTTATTAAAACAAAATAGTAAAAAAACGTCTTTTGTCGAAAATTAAATAACTGTTTTGCTAGGATGTCAGAAAATGAGCCTAAGACTTTTTAAAAATAAGATCTCTTTATATGTACAAACTAATACAGAGTAAAGTAATATCCTCAGAAGAAAGTTCTGTCTTGGTTATTTTTTATTTTCAGGCGAAACCCTTACGATACGTACGGTTTTATATAAATCTATAAGACGGAAGAACGTTGTACCTACATTAATTTATTCTACACAAAATATATTGCGCATAACGTATACAAATCATATTTTTTCTACACAGAATATTTTGTACACAAATTTTTCCTACACAACATTTTTTCTACAAAAAATATTTCTTACACAGAATTTAGTATTGTTTAATACTTATATTTTTTCCACATAAAATAATTTATACACATATTTCCTAAACAGAATTTTATTCCATTGTATTTTTCCTACACAATATATTTTCTACACAGGATATATTGTGCACAGAATGAAATAGTAGCATTTTATTATAAAGATATTATCAAAACATTGTACACAAAAATATTATGTCCAATCTTTTTCCTACACAAAATATATTCTACACAACATATTCAAAACATTTAATAAAATATTTTCTACACAAAATAGATTCTACACAAAATGAAATGATTATAATTTTACTTTTATATATTCAGCCTATATTCAGCTTGCCTCTTACCCGGTGTCACACGATATTTTTAATTTAATCTACAGCAACAATTCCGATTCAAATCTTTTACATATATCGTAAAGTTCACTTGCATCATTTACCTTTAAGGCATAACTGATATTGTCTTTGATATTTTCCTTTAGAAAATAATTTGTGTAAATATGTTTTGTGTAGAAAAAGTTTCGCACTTAATATTTTTGTGTAGAATATGCCTGGTTGAATATGATCACTTAAAATATTTGTTATATAGCAGCAACAATATTTAAAGTAAAATTATAATTATTTCATTTTGTGCAGGTTCTACTTTTTGTGGAAAATATTTTGTTTACTGTTTTAAAAAATATGCTGTATAAAATATATTTTACTATAATAATTAATATAATTTTTTGTGTACAGTGTTTTGAGAATATCCTCATAATAAAATATTACAATTTAACTGTGTAGAACATATTCTGTAAAGTAAATATTTTTGGTAGGAAAAATATTGGACCGAATAATTATTTGTACAATTTTTTGAAAATATTTTCAGAATAAAATAATTAATATTTATTTCTGTGTAGGATATATTTGTGTAGAAAATATTTTTTCTAGGAAAAATATAACGGTATTAAATTCTGTGTAGGAAATATTTTGTATAGAAAATGTTTTGTGCAGTAAAAATATAACAGTATTAAACAATATTATATTCTGTGTAGGAAATATTTTGTGTAGTAAAAAAGAACAGTATTAAACAAAATTAAATTCTGTGTAGGAAATATTCTGTGTTGACAAAAGTTTGTGTAGGAAAACTGTAACAGTATTAATTTCTGTGTACAAAATATTTTGTGTAGAAAGTATTTTGTGTGGAAAAATACGATCAGTATACGTTGTGTACAGTATATTTTGTGTAGAATAAATCTGTGTAGAATCGGGTGTTACTCCTATAAGACATCATGGAGTTCAAAAAATTATTGTTTTAAAAACATTTTGTTTATTTCACATTCACACATAAGAAAAAAATTGTAACAAGCAATGTAAAATTAAAATTTTACTTTAATTATTACAAAAGTCAAACACAGTAAAATGTTCTATCTACTTTATTATACATTTGAGAACCTTTTTAGTACAAACAGGAAGTTCATCAATGCGATAAAGAATTGAAAGTGAAGAAGCCTTTAAAATTTTAAATTCAAAACCCTACAATAAAAAAAAATATGCGTAAAAAAATGCGTAAAAAAATGAACATAATATAACTGTATATTCTTTACAGAGAGGTACCTGTTGCCTTCTGAAGAAGGCAATAATTAAGTTAACGTGAGGTAATTATTAGGGTAGTACAAATTTATACTTAAATGGGAAAAGCTTGATTTTTGAAAAAAAGAAAAAAGAAGTACTTATCATAAACTTTTTGTAAATTAAAGTGTAGTCACTTCTTAAGGAAGATGCAGAATAGCAATTTTCTATCGAATTGATGCTAAGTACGATATTTTTTAGAATGTTTCAACATGAATTTTCTTAATCGGTAAGTGAGGAATTTACAAGTATTTTTTAAAAATATTTTTGAATTGCTTTAACTATTTTTTCCTTCTGCAAGTCTTCAAATGTTATTATCTTTCAGGCTTAATTATATAAAGTTGGCGAATGACGTAAGTATTACTTCTTGTTTACCATATTTTGTAATTATTTAACAAATTTTTAGTTGTTTACACAATTTTTTCTTCTTAAAAAATTGTAAAAAGTTATGATTCACTGGAATTAATGAGACAGTTAACGAATGTTAAGAGTAGTATATTTTTAAAGAATATTTAGTAATTATTTGAACAATTTTTATTTGTTTGAACAATTTTTATTTGTATGAAGATTTTTCATTTGTTTGAACAATTTTTTACCCTGTGAAACGTGAAAAGCTATTTTCTTCTGGAATTAATGACACAATTAACTGATTTATAAAGTAATATTTTTTCTTAAGAATATTTAGGAATTTAAAAGTAATTTTCATTTGTTTAAACAATGTTTATTTGTTAAAATAATTGGTATTGACTTAAAAAATTATCATTTTTTCAAACAATTTTTACTTGACTTAACAACTTTTACTCTTTAAATTGTGAAAATTTATTCTTTTCTACAATTAATGGCACAATTAACGAATGTCAAGAATAATATTTTTTTAGATATTTAGAAATTATTTAAACAATTAATAAACATTGACTCTTGCCTTTTCACAGGGAAGGTAAAGTAGTTTTTTCCATTCTCTTACACTATGTCGCTTATTATTCAGTATAGTACATTTTTTTCTTAAAATCACCCCGTAGATTTATGAAATCTGTCAATTAAAAATAATTTGCATGTAAATCTTTGCCAATGTATATAAATGAAACAGAACAGAGAAGTAATTGCAAGAAAAAAAAAGGATTATACTTCTTTTAGAGCAATTAAATTTAATTATTAAACAATATAGGGCATGCGTACTGAGAGAAGGAAATACTAAATAATAAGCGACATGGTGTAAGAGATTCCAAAAAGCTACACTTTTCTCCACATTTTCTATGAAAAGATGCCAGTGAATTATTATTAATTAATTAAATATTTGCAAATAATTATAAATAAACAAATATTACTCTAAACTTTCATTAATTGTATCAGTAATTGCAGAAAGGAATAACTTTTTACGATTTATAGGGAAGAAAATTGTTTAAACGAATAGAAATTAATTAAACAAATTAAAATTCTTAAAAAATTGTTGATTGATTTTAAGAAAAAAATATTACTCTCAGCATGTGTTAATTGTGTCATGATTCTCACAAAAGTAATAACTTTTCATGCTTTATAGAAAAATATGGTCTAAATAAACTAAAATTGTTAAAATAATTATTAAATATCTTTGAAAAATATATTACTAGCAACGATTGTAAATTGTGTCATCAATTCCAGAAAATAATAACTTTTCACGATTTTAAAGAGAAAAAGTTGTTTAAACAAATGAAAATCGTCTAAATAATTACCAAATATGTTAAATAAGAAGTACTACTCTTAAAATTTATCAACTTTATATTATTTATCCAGAAAGATAATAAATTTTTACAATTTAAAGCAAGAAAAATTTAAAAAATAATAATAATTGTTTAAATAAGTGTTAATTATTTAAAAATTACTTAGAAACTTTTGACGTATCTATTAAAAATTATTCATGCAGAAAAAATTCCAAAAATTCCCTTCTTCAGCATTAATTTGATAGAAAACTGCTATTTTGCATTTTTGAAGTCATTTTCTAAAAAAAATAAAAGGGGATTAGGGGACCAAAATTAAAAGTCATTGAATGTAAATTATTTCTAGAACATTCCTTAAGAGGTAACTGTACTTAAATTCACAAAAGTTCATAAAAGGTACTTCTTTTTTTCATTGTCTCGAAAACCGAGCTATTCTCATTTAAAACCCCATGTTAATTTCAAGAACTCGGGGGCACAGGTTAACATTGTAAACAAAAAAAGAAAATTTCGCATTTTTTTTTCGAGGAAGCGAACTAATTTGGGTGGATCAATGACCGACAATCGAAAATCTAATTTTTTGAACACTGTAGTAATTATGTTAGACAGCCTGATTTTCTGATATTCTAGTAAAACAGTTACTTACTTTTCGCTAAAAGACGGTATTTTACCATTTTCTTTTATTGAGAATGATTTAAAGGCCCAAAACTGAAACTCAAATTGTCTTTAAATTGTTTTTTAAAAATTATAAAATATTTAAGTAATATTTTTAAAGATTTTACACATAACAAAATAGTTAACACTTTTTAGCGTTTAAAGACCTCTTAATATTTTTGAAAATTTATTAACTGATAACTTGTAAAACTAATTTAAATTGTTATATATTTTTTACATTTGTACTTTTCATGAAATTAAGCTGACTTGATCGGCACTGTCGAGAAAGTGAAAAAAAGATGTAGAATTATCAGCTGGCACTCCTTAGTAATAAAAACGATTTTTAAGTAAAAGTCTTACTAATAAACATGCGAGAAGTCCGAATACATGTAACACAAATATTACTATTTTAATTATCAAAAAACCTTCCTAACATTTTGTGTTTTGAATAGAAATATCAGATACTTTAAAAAAAAGTTTTTTTATTACGAATGTTATTTCAATGATATTCTTTTTCAATTCACTTATTGATCAATTTTAGTTACCTAAAGTTATTTTGGCTTCCTCATAAAGGATGCTTTGGAATAATGACAATTTAAAAACATTTTAAATTCGATTAATTAATTGTTCAATTAAAAAAAACCTAATACAAAATTGTAAGAAATTATGGTATGTCACACTTTTTTGTGCCTTTTTAGAATATTTTTGATATGTTTCTTTCACAGAAAATTTTTTTGTTAACAAAATTCAAAGTTTATGAAAGAATAGAAAAGATTTCTGGATTCTAAGCTAATATATAGAACTATAATAATAATAAATTTCATTGGAGAGTTTAAGCAACTGTTGGTCATTTATAATCTTTGGAAAATCTTTTTTTTTCAATTTTTTATATACACATAATTCCAAATTGTTGCAAGAATAGCAAAAAACCCTTGATTCAAGATTAATTGATTGACCTTTTCGTATTTATATATTTTTATAATGGGGGTCAGAGCTTCCCTAATATATGTAAATATTCTCATTATTATTTAAAATTATTTTTTAAAATCATTATTAACTCTGTAAAAAAGAAAATATTATTGCTAATTAATCAGAATGAGAAAGCCAAATGCTCATTAAATGAGCAGTGTACAACCATGAAGGCAAAAAATGTGGAAACACTGAAGACATCCGTGGTCTCTTAAATTAACAAATTCGGCCATCCATACATGAGATTGTTTCAACAAATTCATAAAGTTCTTTGAAAAAATTACCTATTTATATTTATTTTCAAGTAAAAGAAAAATTTTTTAAATCAGTTTATTTGAATACGTTTTCAATCGGTTCAATTTATCAGAAAAGAATGTAATGTAGAACTGTCCAATTATGATTTTGCTGATCTAAAATCTTACTGTTGATGGCTGCCCGTATGTTTGTAATTTTACATTAATAAACGATATTATGTAATATCCAGAAAGAATTTTTAAAAAAAAAGCTGTTGATAATATTTATTTTTATAGTGAAAGACATGTTTTTTAATGGCTTAGTAAATTTAACAGTCGTCATTATTTTACTTTGTAGAATTACTGCGCTTGCCTGGCGCAGGGGCCCTCATTGGCCGCTGTTGACGCGTAATTCAAACCGCGTTTAATTAAAAATTATTGAAAATAAAATCAATAATTATTATAAATTGCACGCTAATATCAGAAATTACTTAATTTATAATTCAAGGTGAGAAATCAAAAAGTAATGCGTATATTTGGGAAATAATAGCTTATGTCAAATAAATTCAAAAGTTGAACTATGTTTCATTACTATTTTTTTTGTAAGAAAAACTTCTATGCAACGATTAAAAAATATTTATTAATAATAATCATTTATTTCAATTTTCATTCTCGATTAATATGTTCGATTTGATTTAAGCGCTATCAGCGGCCAATAAGAGCCACTGCTCCAGGCAAGCGCAGTAGCTCTGCATGCCAAAGTTGGGATCATTGCGCATAAAAATTTATCAGAAAAAAACTAAAATTTAGAACTGGCCAGTTACAATTTTGCAGAGCTAAAATCCTTGTGTCGATGCCTTCCTGTGTTTTTGTAATTTTAGATTAATTAATAAAATTATGTCAAATAATTGTATTTTAAATATATCTTAGTAGTGTATTAATGATTTTTGCTGCAATAGGAACGTCAAAAATTTATTTTTGCTGTCACCAGAAAGTTGAATATTGCAAATTTAATCAGGGAAGTGTCACAAGAAGGCAGAGAATTACTAAGAATTTGTTAAGAACTTAATAAAAAATGGTGTACAATCGTGATTTTTTCCAACATTAAGTACAATTTTAAGCATTTCGTACAGTACATTTTTTAAAGCTTAAAATGGGAAATTTTAATTTCTAAGTCTGACAATTTTTAATTATGCATATAATAGATTTTTTATTTCTCAATGGTATGAAACTGTTTAATTTTGCACGCAACTACACATTAAAAAATTTTTTAGAAATAAAATCATAATCGTCTTGTTTGTCTTTCTTTAAAACACATAATAATATTGTTTAAGCACAGAATTATTTTGCTAAAAGATTAAGTAAAGTTTGTTGCAAAAGGATAATGTTTGATGTAAAAATATTCTCTTTGAGACAAATGAGAATCTTCTTAACCTTTAATTTTAAATGAAATTTTATTTGTGTTAAAAAGCATACTTTTGACACAAAAAAGAAGTTTCTCCGAGTGACATAAATGACTTTCTGCTCATTGCTTGTAATTAAAATAAGTAATATCTATTAGAGAGGAGAAGAATTTATTAAATTATATCAATATAATTTCGTTCTAGAAATTTGAAAAGAATATATTTTTTTAAAAGGATCATCTTCAAAGGATTGATACTATTTATCGGAAGCCGCCAGCTGTGTTTATCCGATCGGAAAGCTCACATTCCTTCGAATATGCTAAAATAAAAGAAATGCATATGCTCTCCTCATCTCTTAATGGTAGAAAACATCGACATTTTTCAGCAAATAATTTACACGATCATTTAGAAAAAGGCGATCTGATCTTCGCTAGATTAAAAAA
>JAUELO010000138.1:516742-528343 GCA_032357855.1 Amphibolips quercusostensackenii
TTATGAAAAAATTAAAAATTAAACAAGAAATGGAAAAAATGACTTTTTTGACCAAAAAAGGCTGGGTATAAAAGACCCTAGGGATAACTTTAAGGATTAATTATGTTTTGGGTGAAATTTACGGAAATGAATAACCCTAGATGGAAAAAAGAACGAAAAATTCTTTCATCGTTTTATAATATTTCCAAAAAATGACTAATTAAACACTTTTGTTAATTTTTACATATTTTTAAGTTTCAAACAACAATTTTCTCTATTTTTTACGGATTTTGTGCAAAAGAATTTTTACGAATCTTGTGTAAAAATGGCTCTTGTTTTATGATCCGTAAAAACATAAAAAAATTGGTTTGAAACTTCAACAAATGTACGTACTTAAACGAAAAAAAATGTTTCTTATTTTTTCCGTCTAATCTTATGTATTGCTATAAATTTTACCTAAAAAATCAGTGCTATTTCCAATGAATCTAATTATTTTGAGTTTTTCGGTCCGATTTCACGTGAAATCTGTCAGTCACACTTTAGCAGTCCGTTTTGTAATAAGCAATGTATACAGTAGCGTCAAAAATGAAACACTGATGGCCATATATAGCTTTCAAAGATTTTGATTTACTTTATTAATTGTACCACAAATTTACGTTTCACAATGAGTCTCGTGTCTTAAATAATTAGTCTATGTCGGCTTAAATATTCCAGTTTGAAATGAAGTACTACGGCTATTGATTGAAAAAAGAACTAGAAAAAAGGTCAGTTACATATGCGGAAGTCTTTTTTTATGTGTTTTCGTATTTTAATCGTTTTTTAAGAAGAATATTCTGATTCTGAGATTTATCAGTATTAGAACTTATCTTATTTCAGATTACACTCATGCAAAACTTAAACACTGTATATTATCGTCTGTAGAATTTTCTCTAAATACTCACTTTTGTGCGCTTCTGTAAGCCGCTCGTTAAAAAATACCACAGTGACTCATGATCTAGAATTTAATTTACAATTATTTCATCTATTACCATCATTGGATTACAAGGCAAGATTTTTTCTTATTCAAAATTATGGCTGCACCTAGAAACACATTTTATATTTAAAAGCAGAAACAAGGTGGCCGCAGGTCAGGGAAAGCCTGAAAATCAGGGAAATACCATGGAATTTTTTTTGTCAAGGAAAAGTCAGGGATTTTGAAAAAAATATGGCAAAAGTCAGGAAATTTTTGTAAGAAGCAATAAGTAATTGTCGAGAATAATCAGGGCTGCCGCACAGTGACTTTTAGATACTTTTTCTCAGATCACTTTTTAATAAACCCATAAATCCACTTTTAAAAAAATCACTTTTTTAAGATAAAGTCACCATAGATTCCAAGAAATTTTAAATAGATTTCAATGATTTTCAGGTGATTAGATTTGAAAGATTTTAAGGTATTTTTTTGAATTCCAAGGAATTCTCAAGAGCTTTAAAATGTTTTAATAAATTGAAAGTGTTTGAGCGAATTTTTAATTGATTTTAATATTTTAAAGGGGATTTAAAGGATTTGAAGTACTTTAGGGTATTTTAAAATATTCCAAGGTATTTTCAAGATATTTAAAGAATTTCAAAAGATTTTCAAAGATTTTAAATGATTTTAAAGGATTCGAACAAATTTTTATACGGTTGTAAAGAATTTCCCAGAATTTCGAAAGATATGGAACGATTTTACGGGACCTATAAGGTTTTAATATATTTGAAAATATTCAAAGGATTTTTATATGATTTCCGAGTATTTCAATGATTGTAAGGGATTTTAAAAGCTCTTAAAGTATTTTAATAAATTTTCTAGGATTTCAGGAAGTATCAGATTTCATAGAATTTTACGGGACTTATGTTAATGGATTTAAAAGAATTTATTCACAAGTAGTGAGGGATTTCGTAGGGTTTTAAAGAATTGAAGAAATTTTCTTATATTGTTTGCAATCCATTTCGAATTTGTTGAATTCTCTTGAACTCTTATACATTCACTCCATTCTACTCAATTCAATGGTTTTTTTTGTATTTTTTTTCAATAACTTATTTTATATTTTTGAATTTTTTCAATTTATTTGATTTTTTTAAATTCACTTTTGATTTTTATGGATTTCATCGAATTTTTCTCATTTTACTTAAATTCTTCCGAATTCATTTCAATTTTGCTGAAATCAATGGCATTTTTTGCAATAAATTTCAATTCTTTTAAATTTAACTTGCATTGTATTGAGTCTTCTGAAAATTTTTAAATATTTCAGGATATCACTAAAGATTTAGAAGAGTTTACTAAATTTTAGAATAGTTTGAAAAATTCCAGGGAATCTTCAATTCATTTCAGTAATTTTAAGGGATTTCAAAGAATTTTAAAGATTTTTGGGTACTCTTGAGATCTTTAAAAAACTCCAAGGTATTTCAAAAAAAGTTAAAGGATTTGAAATATCTTAGGTATTTTTAAATAAATTTTAATAAATTTCAATAATTACAAGTGATTCTAAAAGTTTTGAAAGATTTTAGAGTATTTTTAAAAATCCAAAGATATTTTTAAAAGATTTAAAAAGTCTCAACGGATTTTAAATGTTTGAGGGTATTTTTTTTAAATTTCAAGAAATTTTCAAGAACTTGAAAAAATTGCAAGGGATTTCAAACGATTAAAGGATTTGAAATATTCTCGGTTTATGTAAACGATTCCAAGGAATTTTTGATTGATTTCAATACTTTGAAAGGATTTCAAAGGATTTGAAATATTTTGGGGAATTTTAAACGTTTTCTAGGGTTTTTATGAGATTTCCGAGGAATTCAATAACTATGGAATTTAAAAGTTCTTAACAAAGTACTTTAATTAATTTTCCATGATCTCAGGAAATATCGAATATCATAGAATTTTACGGTAATTTTTAATATTTTAATGAATTTCAAAGAATTTATTCTCAAGAAGTTAGGGATTTTACAGAGTTTCAAAGATTGGAAGAGATTTTTAAATATATTTTGTAATTCGTTTAAATTAATTTGGTTTTCACCCTGAATTCATATTAATTAATCCTGACTTATCTGCAAATATCTTGAATTTGTTTTATCCACTTGAATTCCTATAAATTCCCTTAATAATACTTAATTCAATGGATTTTTTTCACTTTTTGTTTAAATCATCTTGATGTATTTTAAACTCGCATTTAATTATTAGACATTTCATAAGATTCTTTTGAATTCCCTTGAATTTTTCTAAACTCATTTGAAAGTTTCTGAATTCAATGCAGTTTTATATTTTTTTTATTGTTTTCTATTAACTTTCTTATTTCTCTTGAATTTCTCTAAACTCATTATAATTATGCTGAAATCAAATAACTTTTTGTAGATAAAAGTAAAAAAATAGAAAAATAGATTTTTCCCAATTGATTTCAATTCTTTTGAATTAAACTTGATTTGTTTTAAAGTCTTATGAAAATGTTCAATTATTTAAAATTCTTATTTTAAATTAAAAAAGTAGAAGTATTTAAAAATGTAATTTTTATTTTAAATGTTAAAAATTTTGATTAATTGAATTAGTTCAATAATCCTTTTGAATTTTATTAAATTTGTTGAATTCTATTGAACTCTTCTATATACATTCAGTTCTACTCAATTCAATGAATTTTTTTGCATTTTTTTAGACTTTAGTTAATTTATCGTGAAGTCTTTTAAACACACCTCGTATTCTTCGGCATTTTATCAAGTCCTTTTGAATTCTGTCGAATTTTTTAAAACTCATTTTAACCTTACTGAATTCAATGATTTTTTTTATATTTTTATATTTTTTCAATTCACTTTAATTTTTTAGATTCATCTTTAATTTTTATGAATTCCATCGAATTCTTCTAATTTTCCCTAAATTCCTCTAAATTTACTCTCAGTTTTTTATATCAATGTTTTTAAATATCAATGTTCAGAGAAAATAAAAAATTGATTAGGGAAAAGTCAGAGAATTTTGAAAATTAAGTTTTGCGGCCACTGTGAGAGACCATGAAAATTCTGTAATCTAATCGTCTTAAGATGAAATAATTTGAGTAAAATTGTTCTTGTAAAAAATAAATACGTAATAAAGAGAAGCATGTATTGTGCGTCACTGTTTGAATTCCATAAAACTTACAAGCACACTGTACATAATTATAATTTTTACATATTGCCGCATTTACATGTACTACACTCTCTCTTTGTTTTTTTGTTTTTCTCTCCTTTATTTTCAATTATCAAATTTCCCGCTCACTCCTTCACCATTTCTCGACATTAAAACGTCACAATTACCGCTTCCTCAATCCCCTTCCGATCGAGAAATCCGTCGCCCTATAATTGCCCAAGCAGCAATAGAACCAATGTAAAGTCGGGAGTGTCCGCCCTATCTTCCACCAGTACGGCATTTGGGACTGCTGCCAGTAACCAGCGGCTGGAGCACACTGGAAATGGTCACATAGATGAGGCTTTGAGACAGCAAGCCCTTGCTGAGGAAGAGGCTGCTATGAATCAGTATAAGGTTAGTTATTATTGTCACAGCGTAATTTTTACTCTAATCTGTTATATTATCCGACTTCACACTATTTCCTCAAGTCCCCTCTTTTCCTCTTTTTTGGTGAATTTCTTTTTTCCCCGATTTTCATGAAACTTCCCCTTTTTCTCGTTTTTAGGATTTAGGGTTTTATAGCGCCTCTCAGAAACCCTTATAATTTCGGTCGGGTGTCGTCCGCCCGTCGTACTTTTTTCACGAACTCGAGACGAGATTCGAGACGGGATTTAAAACGAGACGAGATTTATGAAAAGAGGTGATTAGGGATAAATGTGAAGAAACCCTTACAGTTTCGGTCGGATGTCCGTCTGTCGTACTTTTTATTAACGAGATTCGAGACGAGATTCAAAGCGAGATTCGAGACAAGATTCGAGACTGGATTTAAAACGAGACGAGATTCGTGACGAGATGAGACCAGGGGTAAAGGTGAAGAAACCTTCTAGTTTCGGTTGGGTGTTCGTCTGTCGTACTTTTTTTAACGAAACTCGAGACGGGATTTGAAATTAGACGAGATTCATGACAAGAGGTGATGAGGGGTACAGGTGAAGAAACCCTTACTGTTTTGGTCGGGTGTCCGTCTGTCGTACTTTTTCACGAGATTCGAGACAAGATTTGAGACGGGATTTAAAACGAGACATCATTCATGACAAGAGGTGGTTAGGGGTAAAGGTGAAGAAACCCTTATATTTTTGGTCGGGTGTCCGTCTGACGTACTTTTTTCACGAGATTCGAGACGAGATTCGAGGCAATATTCGAGACAAGATTTGAGACGGGATTTAAAACGAGACGAGATTTGTAACAAGATGAGATTAGGGGTAAATGTGAAGAGGCATGGAGGAGATCGGAAAGGGGATAGGAGGGGAAGATTTGAAGGACTTAATAGGCTACTGAACCCTTTTTTGCAAGCGCATATCGACTACTTTGACTAATTTGTTCGCTTAAATGCGAACTGAATTAATAGAACCCGATGAGAAAATCCAACATTTTTTGGTTGAAAGTTTTTTTTTTTAATTAAAAATTCTACTATTTGACTGAAAATTTAATTCTTTTTTTTTAATTCAATTCTTTTGTTAAAGTAATCTTTTTTGGTGGAAAATTCAACTATTTATTTAATATCTCCTTTGTTAAAAGTTTTTTTTGTTGTTAAAGATCCATAAGTGAGGGGTGGCGGTACATAAATAGATAACCAAAATTTTTTCGAAAATGGGTTTATTCCGTAAAAAATTCTTAAAAAGTCAAGTGCGCATTTTATTTTAAAGGATTTGTTCGAATTCTCTTTTTGAAGTAAAGTAATAAAAAAATTAATTTAAATTTCAGTGGAAATTTTATGTTGGGATTTGAGAGTAGTAATAATTTTTTCTCCTCCCTTTAGCATCGATATTTCTGGACATTATTATTTTTTATTAAAAAAAAATTTTTTTTATGCCTTTCAGCGAAAAATTGTCCGTTATAATACGATACGGTCACACTATATTTTTATTTTCTCGGAAGAGTAAAATTTTCTGGGATGAAACATTTATTATTCTTATTTAGCGTTTCCATATCTCAGGAGTAAGTTTATATTTTTGTAAAAAATTAAAAATTCTATATTTAATTTCTACCGAAAGACGATTTTTTAAACGTGTGAAATTGTAATCACAATATTCTTGGAATTTTTTTTCTGAATTGACTTTTTTAAGATTAACTAATTTTTTATATAAAATCTTTCTCACTCGTATTCAGAAACTTAATATTTCGGAAGTAAGTTTTAATTTTATTTAAAACTGACAATTAAAAATTTTCATCGCTATTCTTTGTCTAGTTCTGTACTGCCTACCTTCAATTTTAATCGGAAATCCAAAAATTTGATGGATTTTTTTTTCTTTCTTGATTGAAAAATCTATATTGGTTTAAAATTTAACTCTTATTGAAAATTTTTCTTTATGGTTTGAAATTCATCCATTTGGTTAAAATATGAACTTCTTTGTAAAAAAAAACTTCTTTTCTAAAGATTCATCTATTTGGTTGAAAATTAACCTATTTTGTTTAAAAAATTATCCTTTATGAGTTAAAAAATCCATTTCTTTTGTTGGAAATTCGTCTTTTTTTGTAGAAAATCCAATTAAGTTGAACATTAATCTTCTTGGTGGACAATTAATTTTTTTGATTGAAAGTTCAACTATTTGTTTGCAAATTTATGTGTTTTTTTTTTTTTTGATACTCGGTCTTCTTGAGTAGTAAAGTAATCTTGTTGGTTAAAAATTCATCTTTCGGTTGCGGATTCAACTATTGTATCAAAAATTCATCTTTTTTGGTTGAATTAACCTGGTTGAAATTTTTACATTCTCATTCTGATGAGAAGGTTTTGGTTTTATGTAAAATTTGACCTTTCCGGTTTTTATCAAATCTCCACGTTTTGAGACCCCCTGAGTAAAAAAAAAACGTTTTTTACGAAGGTGTATGTCTGTCTTTGTTTAGTCTGTAGGCACGATAACTTTCGAAAAAATAAGCAATTTGAATTGAGCTTTGTCATACTTGTTTGAGGCATAAATCAAAAGAACAAGTTCGTTAACAAGATATTTTGGGTAAAAATTCAAAAAGTGAGCGCGTTTTAAAAATTTTTGAGAACACTTTTTTTCGAAATTTAAGAATTTTATGTATGGTTATGAATAGTACTCATAAAGACGAACAATTTATCCTAATGACTTTTTTCTATAAAAAGAAAAATTTGAGAGTTATAGTATTTTCAAAATTCAAAGAAACAAAAGAAAAAGCAAATTTTGACCCAAAAAAAAGTCAAAGAGAGAAAAACGTTGCTTTTTGAAAGCCCTACAAGACTGTCATGACAAATTTTTTAATTAAAAAAAATATCAAAAATGAAAATTTTTGATTGCACAAAAAATAATGAAAAATCAAAAGTTCCGTTTTACGGTAAAATTATGCCAAGTGCAAAAAAAAAATGATAACACAAAAATTATGCAAAGAAAAATTATCTACAAATTTGTTATTAATCACTTTTTGATAGGACACGTAGTTTTTGCTTTATTTGTAAAAAGACAACATTAAAAATAAAAAAATGTCTGTAGTCTGTAGGCTCGATAACTTTCGAAAAAATGATCAGATTAGATTGAGCTTTGACACACTTGTTCAAAGCCTGAAAGAAAAGGACGATTTTGCTAGACAGCTATTTTGGATGAAAATTCAAAAAGTGAGCACATTTTGAAAATTTTTTAGAGAATTTTTTTAAATAAAAAAATTCTATGTGCGTCTATCAGTAGTACTCAAAAGCACGGACAATTTATCCTAATGATTTTTTTTAATGAAAAAAAAAAAATGATTAGAGTTATAGCAGTTTAAAATTCAAAAAAACAAAAGAAAATGCAAATTTTAAGCCAAACAACACACAATATGAAAAAAATCAAAAAGAGAAAAACGTTGCTTTTTAAAAGCTCTGTATGACTATCATAATAAATTTATTAATTTTTCTGAGAAATTGAACATTTTCATTTTTGATCCCAAAAAAAATAATGAAAAATTAAAAATTCTATTTTGCGGTCAAACTATGCAAGATACAAAAAAAATGATAAGACAAAAATTGTTTTTGCATTATTTAAAAAAAAACTTTAAAAATAAAAAATTTTAATTTTTAGACAAATAAAACAAGCTACGAAAAAATAAAAAACAAAAGTTTAAAAAAAACTACAAATTTGTTGTTCATCATTTTTTGATAGGATGCGTAGTTTTTGATTTAATTGTAAAGAATGACATTACAAATAAGCAATTGATTTTCATGTGACTCAGCGTTCTTCTCTTAATTTTAAATATAGTTTTATATGATTGAAACACTGTTTTCCAAAAAATGGAATTTTTGATTTTTTGGTAGCATTTTCAGTAAGTTAAACCAAAGCTTAAGGAATTAAAAGTTTTTCTTTGGAGTTTGAAAAAAGTGTGAAAAAATGCAAAGCATTCCGATAATGTTATAGTTATATCAAAGGTTACCGTAGTGGTGCAAAAATTTTGCTGTGCACAAAAATATACAATAATAAAAAATGATTGTTATTATATAAATGATCAGAGAATTATATAAATACATATGAAAAATTGAGCGCGAAGCGCGGTTATTGTAATGAGAGTGTGTTCCTTAAGGCTGATAGAGCCTTGAATAAATAAACTTCCTTTTAAATGTAAAATAAAAACAAATTTAAAAATTACATAAATCGTAGAGGCTTTGATAATTTTACAATATTTGTGAGTAAATATCTTCTTTCTATCTAAGCGGAGCACGATGTGCGAAAACCGATAAGAGCCGAGCGCGAAGCGCGAAATACAACAGACGCGCGCCCTAGGCGCGCTCAAACTTGCGAGCCGCGCGCGAAGCGGGCAGATTTCTTTTCATAATATCGAATCTGAAAACTAAGCTATCCCACTTTTGGTTAAAAACTGATCTTTCTTTGTTCAAAATTCAACCATTTGGTCAGTCATTTTTTTCGGTTGAAAATTAAACTGTTTTGTTGAACAGTCGTGGGAATTAACTTTTTTGTTAAAAATTCAACTTTTCGGGTTGAGAATTGAACTTCCTTCTACCAAATTCATGGTTATGGCTTAAAAATTCATGTATTCCTTTTAAGAGGCATCTGTTTTTGGTTGAATAAAAACTTTTTTTGGAAAATCGTACCATTTGGTTGAAAATTCATCTTTGTAGGTTGAAAATTCTACTATTTTGTGTATAATTTAATTATTTTATCGAAAGTTTATCTGTTTTGTCAAAGTTATCTTTTTGATCAAAAATTCAGTTGTTTTTTGAAATTTTATACTGAAAAATTAAACTTTTTGGCTTGAAAATTGAACTATTTGGTTAAAAGTTCAACTAATTTATTAAAAATTCCTCTCTCTTGCTTGAAAGTTCAACTATTTCGTTATAGATATAACTTTTTGGTTAACAGTTAATTTTGTTCTTAAAAAATCATCTCTTCGGGTTTAAAAGTCAACGTTCTTCAGAAACATTCAACTTTTTGCCTTGAAAACTTCAATATTTTATCAAATTCATTATGGTGTCTACATAAATTTTATTCAAAAGAATTTATTTCCCTATTTTTGTGAAAAATCGCCATATTTCCCTTGTTTTGAGAGAATTTGGGATTGTGAAGTTTATTATGTTTCTCTTCATACAATGTTTTAGGCTAAAGTGCAGTCTCCGTCTGGTGGGCCAAGCACGAATCCATTCCTCAGCTCTCCTACGAACAATGTGAGTCAGCCAATTGTAGACTTCTTTGGCGGAGGATCAACTGCTGATAGTCTGGTATGCATACATCATGAGTTATTTTCTATTGTTCTATAGATGATTGAAAATACATATGCATAAATTTAATACTTTCTCCCTCTCTCCTTTGTTTTAGTCACAGAAAGCATCAGATGATCTTCTCCAGTTAGCCGGAAATCCATTTGCAGACATGTTTGGCGCACCTCAACCGACTGTTGGGCAACCTGCCCCCGTACAAAATAATATGTGGATGACCAACGGTAATGGTAAATAAAACCTTTTTTTCGTTCTTTTGTATATTATTTTGCAACACTTTTTTAGAATTACTTTACGCACGCTTTTTATTTTTTTTTGTAGGTTTCACCGCCGCACTACCAGCATCTAATAACTTTGTTACAGATAACAACTTTTCATCAGTGTTTGGAAGTCAAGATCCACAATCGAGTAAGTTTAAAATCTCAAGCAATCTCTGCCATGGAATCACTTTCTTATTTCTACTTTTTACTATACAAACTATCAATCCAAACAGATGAGGTAAAGGTTTCTTAAGTCGTTAATATAGATTTAAATCATCGTCCATTTTCTATCAATCAGATCTTTATAATTTTTCATGATACAATTTAAGTAGAGGTGGGAAAGCTTTGAATTTTATTTCTACATTTACATGATAGTAGTTCACATCTCATCATGGCTTCATGAGAAATCTGTATTTAAAATATTTTAGACTTGTAGAATGTACGTAACATAATTTAAGTGTAAATTGAAGCGGGGTAAATCAGTTTAGTTGAGAGCAGAATTGCCAAATTAATTTGTTTGGCATATAACAATTACAGGGTAGTCACTCGGTCAGGAGTTTTCAAAGGCTCTATTGCAGACTTCACACTCTTTTGCCCTCTTCTCATCTTCCTCTCTTGACCCATTTTTCAAAGAATTCCTCTTTTTTATCCTCTTTTCAAGAAACTTCCACTTCTCGATTTTTTACTAAAATACGAGATGAATTTAAACAGAACCCAATAAGAACATCCAACTATTTCTCGTCGAAAGTTAGTTCTTTTTTGTTCATGAGTCTACTATTATATTTTTGGTTCAGAATTTATCTCTTTTTGTTAAAAGTTCGTTCAGGCAAATCGGTCAATAAGAACTGGAGATATACTTAAAAACGTCGGACCAACTCTGAAAATTGAAAAAAAATTTCGAACATTGATATCTCGAAAACGCTTCCATAAAAAAAATTTTGTGTGTGATTTTCATGTTTAGTGGAACAAAATACGTAAAAAAATCATATTAAGATGTGGTGGGCAGAACCAATTTTTAATGTCTTAAGCTAGTGTTACCCTATTTTCCCTGTTCTGAGAGCAATTTGGGCTGTGAAGTCTGCTATTGACTTGTTTATTCCATTCTAATGTTTGAACAAAGAAGGGAGGTTTTATGTCTGGTGATTTTTTTTTTTCAAGATTCGAGTGGTGACTCCAGGTTGCAGCAATTAAATGCACATAATTTCTGAATTAATTAATTAATTTGGGCAATAACAAGGAGTTACTTATTTGCACTTCTACTTATCTTTCATTCTAATAACGTACACTGCTTAATATGGCATTACGACTTTAGCTTCTTTTACCTTACTGATCTGAAACTAATCGTGCATCTTGGTCACTTTTTATGCAAGCTGCTGTCCCTGGAACAGCCGTACCTAATCCCTTCATGTCCGACTTCCCCGCTTCCGGTTCTCAAGCCACGAATGCAGCAGCTCTTGGCATGTTTGACCAAGGTGCAACTGCCGCTCCCGGCAGCGGTGAATTTCAACCGCAAGGTGGAGACCTTTTCAGTGCTGGCGGTC
>JAUELO010000138.1:588121-599288 GCA_032357855.1 Amphibolips quercusostensackenii
CTCACTTTTCAAGATATGTTTTACAAAACTTGTTATTGACCATTAACACTTTTTCACACTTACAATTTTCAAACAGTCAATAAGACTTTTTTCAAACGTCAATACTAATTTTTGCTCGCTAAACTTTATAATAACACGTATACCATCATCTCTTATCATAGTAGGAATCTTTATGACAGTACCTCGATTATCCCTAAATTCTTACATTTTATGTTAATTGTGAATATGGAATGAAGAAAATATTGATATCAAAAGTCTCTCCGTGTAAAGTAGTTGCTTCATTCTCAACCAAAATAGATTAATTTACAATCAAACGGTAGCATTTTTAACAAAAAAGAATGAATTTTCATCCAGGAAGATTAATTTTCTACCAAAAAAATATCAATTTTCAACAAAATGCATGAAATTTTAATCAGAAAAGATCAAATTTAAGTTTAAAATATTGATATTCAATTATAAATGAAATAGTTGCATTTTAAGTCCAGAAAATTAATTTTATAGCAAAAAAAAGTAACTTGTAGCAGAAGCGTTTAATTTTCAGACAAGTAGTTGATTTTTTAACCAAGATGATTAATTTTTTCACCAAAAAGATTAATAACAAAAAATAGTTAATTTTTCTACCGCAGAGATTAATTTTCATCGAAATTATTAGTCTTTAAGAAAATAACATTTTAATAGATTAGTTCAACCCACAACCAAGTATATTTAAATTTTCAACCAAAAAGAAGAATTTTTGAACAATAAGATTAATTTTTTTCCCAAAAATACGACTTTTTAATCAAGTCTTTAATCAAATAGTTTGATTTCCGGTCAAATTATTAAATTTTTTAGCCAAAAAAACGAATTTTCTACAAAAAATTAATTTACGTCCAAATGGTTGAGTTTTCAAATAAATCGATTAATCTTCAACCAGAAAAATTGATTTTTTACAATGTAGTTTAACTTTAAACCAAGTAGTTAATTTTTTTACGGAAATAAATGAATGCTTAACGAAACATGCAATAGTTAATATTTCTACTGAAAAATATTGTAAATTGTAATAAACAAATTTTAATTTAACTAATAAAAAACAAAACTAGAAATACAGACTAAAAAAATAATAATCAAAACAGATTAATTTTCGATCAAACTGTTGCATTTTTAATAAAAAGGATGAATTTTCAGCTACGATGATTAATTTTTCTCTAAAAAGTTAAATTTTTACAAAACACATGAAATTTCAGAAGAGAATACCAATTTTCAATTAAAAATATTGATATTCAGCCATAAATGAAATAGTTACATTTTCAGTCAAGGAAATTAATTCAAAACCAAAAAAAACTCATTTGCATCAAAATAGATAAATTTTCAAATAAGTAGTGGATGTTTTGACTTAGAGGATTAATTTTTTTACCAAAAAGACTAATTATTAACAAATACATAAATTTCTGATTAATTACTTGAATTTTCAAATATAACAGATAAATATTTAACCAAATAGTTAAAATTTTCATCTGAAAAAGATAGATTCTCAACCACAAATAGAATGGTTAAATTTTTACTAAAAAAAACTGATTTGCAACTAACAATAAAACAAATTTCTAACAAAGTAGTTGCATTTTCAAAGAAAATAATTAAATTTTTCACCAAATAGTAGAATTTTTAAACAAAAGAGATAGATTCCGAAACAAAAATATAATAGTGGTTTTTTCAATTAAAAATAATAATCTTTCAACAAAATAGTTCGATATTTTTATTGGTTTTTATAATTTAGTTCACATTTAAGTTGAAAAATGGGGAGTTTTTTGAAATAGGGAAAAAACAAGAATTTTCGAAAAAGGTCAAAAGAGAGGAATAGGGAAAAAAGTGTGAATTCTGGAATATGAAAGTGATTTTTAATCTCATTATTAGCTTATTATTTAATTGTACTGTTACAAGGCAGTCTTCTGCAAAAATCCTAAACTTTATTACAATTTATCAAAAGAAACCGTACTAAGCAATAATCTCAAATGCAAAAAATGCCTAAAGAATTTAATTAAAAGTATTCTCATACTTCTAAAAAATTTCATTGATATTTCCTATTTAAAAATAGAAGGTCGGTCTGCTTCAGCATCACATGAAATTTTCAATGGGGCAAATGAGGGGAAATGAGGGAAGGGAAAGTATGAAAAATGAGGGGAGATTAGGGGAGGGGAACCAGAAGATGTGAAAGGAGGGTAAAGGAGGGAGCGAGGGGGAAAAAGGGGGTTAAGGGAGAAATTAAGGTGAATTAAGAGAATTAAGGGGATAAGGGAAGTGAGGAGAAATAAGATAATAAGGAAAGTGAGGGAAAATTATGGGAGTCGAAGTAATGATAAATGAGGGGCTGGATAAGTAGGTGAAGGGAGAGATGCGTTAGTAGGGTAGTGCGGGTGTGTAGGGTTGGGAAGCGTGGGCGGGAAAGGGAAGTGGGAGAAAAGGAGTGTTAGCCATGCAAGTGATTAGAGGGAAAAGTAGTGGTGGAAGATGTTTGGAAAGGTAGGGGAAGTGAAGGTTGAAGTGTGGGGAGGGAAGGTATTGGAAGAGGAGGCTTGCAAGACTTAATTAACGACTGAACAGGCTACGAAACCCTTTTTTGTAGGCGCACGGCACCTATAATTTGAATAATGTTTTGTATAAATTCTGGTGTATATCAATTTTTTTAAAACAATGTATTCTAATGAGAAAATGATGTACTTTTTTCCTTTTTTTTTCTTTAAAAGTTTCGGCACACGCTGAGGTTGATGGAAAATATTGCATAAAATCGAAAGGAGTTAGGTTGGAGGGTCATGCACATTAAAAAAAGGATAGCTCATAGAAAACGACCTTTATCGTCTTTCCGTGATGTTTTGAAGTTATTATGGAGTTTCCTTGAACCTATTAAGTATTACGTTGCAGAGTCCATCCTATCAATCAATGGTAGGAGTTACACCCGAATTTCACGAATGTCTGGGAACGATGGACTTCCACGCTATGTTAATTTGAATTACGTAAGGATGATTCGAACAATCTGTTACACGGACAGTCGAAGAGAAAGACGGAGAAAGTCGCAATCGATGCCAAGCATCTGTGTTATTGTCATCCACAAGATTCTTGGCTACTTTTGTCTTATCTATCATTGACATTTTCTATTTAAACTTAGAATAATTTTGTGTTGACAAAATTTTATGAAAATCAATAAAAAATAATAGCAGACTGCACAGTAGGATGGTCCAAAAATGCATTAGGAAATTTTTATTTTTATACATATCGACCGGAAATTCGTCCATATCCACACAAAAATATTCAAACAAGGCGCAAGCCACATGAAGTTTAACACGTATTCCATAAGGAAAAAAGCCGTTTTTGTAAATTTTATTTAAAATCGTCAATATTAGGTAAATCAAGGTGAAACTCTATATTTCTCTTTACAATTAGCCAAAGAATACGAATAAAATATTACTTTTTGAATATCACCCCCCTAAGTAGGTTTTATAGGGTCCCAAAAAAACCCCGTAAATAAAAAAATGGTTTTTGCGAGTTATTGGCGCTAATTATGATTGAAAAAAATTTTTTTTGAATAAAAATTGTTTTTAATACATAAAATATTACTTTATACTAACAATTAGATGTTTTCATGAATATTTTAAACAATTTGATACTGTTTTTAGTCATTATCTCTTAGAATAGAGATAGAAAGTCGCGTTTTTTTCAAAAATGTTCCACTTATTGTCCCATTTTTAATTCGAGAGGTAACCATTTTTCACCAACATAATTGTTTAAGCAAACTATAATTATTATTAATAATATTCTCTTTGAATAATGCTCGAAATTGCGTTTTTTTTTTAAATTTTTAACTTTTTGTCCACAAAGTGAGTTAATATTTAATTTAATTTAGCAAAAATAATTGTTTAAACAAATTGTTATTATTGATATCTATCTTCTTCTATACTAATACTAGATAGTTGCGGTTTTTTTCTGAAATTTTTAACTTTTTGTCACTTTTCAATTAGATAAATGTGGCAACTAATTTAAGTTAACAAAAATAATTATTTCAATAATTTATTATTATTTTTAATAATATGTTCTTTGTCTTATGATTAAAAGATCCAATTTTTTTTTAATTTTTAACTATTTGTCTATTTTTCATTTAAAGTGACTTAATAATTCATTAGGTTTAGCAAAAATAATTGTTGGAACAAATTATTATTATTTGTAACTATCCTATTTCATATTAATGCCAGATAGTTGCGGTTTTTTTTAATTTTTAAAATTTTGTTTACTTTTTACATAGTGAAGTAATAAATAATCCAAGTTCACAAAAATACTTGTTTAAACAATTTAATATTGCTTACGATTATCTATTCTTCGATAAGTTCTAGCAAGTTGCAGCTTTATCTGAAATATTAAACTCTGATTTGCATTTTAAGTTATGAACAAATAATAAATAAACATAAGAGAGAAACATATTTTAAACAATCTCTTTTTTGTGAACATATTTTTCTGAAATAAAACAGATATTTGAAATATTCTTCAAATTTTTTATATGGATCATATTAAATGTAAATTTTCTTTGAAGTAGTTACTAAGAGCCTTTCCGTTTAAACTAATATTATTATATAATATTTGTTTTTAACTTGCATTAATTAATAACTCACTAAGTAAAAAGTAGACAAAAAGTTTTAAAAATTTAGAAAAAATGCAACTTTCTTGTAAGTTTCTAAGAACAGATAATTATAAACAAGAAGTAAAAGAAGTAAAAATTTGACAGAAAGTAAAAAACAAAAGGCAACTATCTAGCGTTACTAAAGGAAAAAATAGTTTTTAACAATTATAATTTGTTTAAACAATTATGTTTTAAAATTTGAAAAAAAATTTTTTAATTTAAATTTATTATCAAACTCTAAGTAAAGGGTAGACAAAAAGTTCAATATTTCAGACAATACCGCATCTTTATAAAATTATTTAAACATAATATTATTTAAAATAATAATAAATTGTTCAAACAATAATTTTGACAACTTTAACTAATTATTTACCTCACTATAATTAAAAATTGGACAAAAAGTGAAAATTGTTGAAAGAACTGCAATTTTCTAGCACCATTCTGAGAGCATATTATTAATAATGATAATAAATTCTTTAAACATTATTTTTGTTAACGTTTATTAAGTAAGACCTCACTTTAACTGCAAATTGGACAAGAAAAGGAAAATTTTTGAAAAAACCGTTACTTCGTAACTCTATTCTAAGAGAAAATTGCTAAAAACAATAATAAATTGCTAAAACAATTTATATAAACATCTTATTTTCAGTATGAAGTAGTATTTTATGTATTGAAAACAATCTGCGTTAAAAAACCGCAAAAAATCATAGTTTTCGACAAAAACTCGCAATACCTATTTTTACACTTATAGGGTTTCTTTGGGACTCTATACAACAGACTTATGGGGGTGATATTTAAAGAGTATTATCTTGATCGTATTCTATGGCTAATTGTGAATAGAAAAGTTGAGTTGTAACTCGATTCACCTGATCTTGACGATTCTAAATAAAATGTACAAAAAGTCTTTTTTTTCTTATAAGAAATACGTGTAAAACTTCATGGGGCTTGCGCCACACCTAAAAGACATTTAAACAGATTCGAAAAAATTTCCGGGCGATATGAATGAAAATTGAAAAAAAATTTGATCACCCTACTACAGAGCCTAAAGTGATCTCAAAATAGGGTGATATTTCACGAAAATAGAGAAATAGTAAAAATAGTAGCTTTTATAGCAAAACAAGAAAATCGGAGAGTTGAATTTTCTTAAGAAACAGGTGAATTTTCTAGCACAATTAAGATATGAATTTTCAACAAAGAAGTTACTTTTAACCGAAAAAGATGAATTTTCCACGAAATAGTTGAATTTTGAAAAAAGAAAATTACTTTCTAATTGAATAGTTAAACTTTTAAGCAACAGAGAAGAATTTCCAACAAATGAGTGGAATTTTTAAACAAATAGTTTAATTTTAAGCCTAAAATAATGAACTTTTAAACAAATGGTCGAATTTAAAAACAAAAGAAGATTAATCTTCAACACAGAAAAGATATATTTTTATAACGATAGTTATTAATGAAAAATTTATTTTTAACAAAGAAAGATAAGTTTTCTACAGAAACATGAATTTTCAATCCAAAAAAGATGAATTGTCAACGAAAAATATAATAGTTGATATTTCAGACAAAAAATATTTTGAGTCAAAATAAACATTAGTTTAATTCAACCAAGAAACGACGAATTTTCAACTAAATAAATAAATCCTTAACGAAAGAGATTAATTTTTAGAGAAACAATTGCAATTTTAAGTGAAATAATCTTACAATACATACCAGAAAATATTTTATTTTAAATAGAAATAGTTCAGTGCTACCAAAAACGACCAAATTTGCTACAAAATATTGTTATTTGCAACCAAAAAATATTTACTATCAAAAGAGATAAGTTTACAACAAAAACAGTAATTTTTAACAAAGAAAAATAAATTTTCAACCTGATAGTTAAATTTTCAAGCGCAAAAGACAAGTTTTCAGCAAAATAGTCGAATTTGTAACCAATAATTTAATGTTCAAGTCAAAAGGACGAATCTTCCAGAAGAGACTTACATTTTTATCAAAAAAGTTCATTTTCCACAAAGAAAGATGAATTTGAAATGAAGAAAGACGAACAATATATATAAAAAAGGCGAATGTTCAAAAATCAGTTGAATTTTCGGCGAAAAAAGATATGCAACTTTAGAAAAAAAATATTTGGATTTTTAACAAGATAATTGAATTTTTAACCAAATGGAAGAATTTTTAACAAAAAAGATGAATAAATAACCAAAAATACAAGAGTAGACTTTCAAATTGAAAAATAAAACCGAAAACTTGAATTTTCAAACAAAAAAGTGAATTTTCTAGCACAATAGATGAATTTTCAACAAAATAGTTTAGTTTTTAAGCTGAAAAGTAGAATATTTTGGAAAACTGTTAACTTTGAAACCAGGAAAAAGAATTTTTAATTAAATAGTTAAATTTATCATAAATTAAAATATTTATTAATCAAAAAGTTGATTTTTCAAGTCAGAGACAAATTTTTAACAAAGCAATCAAATTTTCAAACAATTACTTGAATTTTCACACAAAAGCATTAATCTTTAACAAAAAAGCTGACGTATTTGCAACTAAATAGTTGATATTTCCTCCAAAAAATATTACAATTTGAAATAAAGATAGTCCAATTCGACAAAAAGCGACGAATTTTCAACTAAATAATTAAATTTTCAACCAAATAGATGAATCTTTAGCCAAAAAAATTAATTTTTAATAAAGTAGTTCAACTTTCAATCCATAAATTGAATTTGCCAGCCAAAAAGAACAAGTTCCAACATATAATGATATCTAGTCAAGAAAGAAAAAAATTGTCGACAAAATTTTGGAATTTTCAAGCCAGGAAGAAAAACTTTCTACAAAATTATGTTTTCAACTTGAAAATATAAATTTTCAATAAAAAAGTTCATTTTCAAAAAAGAAATAGAATTTGCAACCAAACAGATGAATTTTCAACTAAAGTGATGAATGCTTCATCCAAAAAACATTTTAATTGAAAATAAATAAAAAACAGTTGATTTTAATTAAAAAGGACGAATTTTCAACAAAATGATTGATTCCTTAAGCAAATGAGATTAGTTTATAGTCAAACAGTTGCGTTTTCAAAAAAAAGATGAAATTCTTACCAAAAGAGATCAATTTGCTACAAACAAAAAAAAACGAATTTTCAACCAAATAGATGAATTTTCATCGAAAAAATATACATTTTTAACAAAGTAGTTTAATTTTCAACCAAGTAGTTGAATTTCTAACAAAAAATAAATAAATTCTCGACCAAAAGAAACGAATTTTCCTTTAATATACCCCTAAATATGGTTCGATTTATTTCTTCTTCCACTTGGTTCATTTTAAATTTATAATAAACAAAAAATCAAAAATGCAAGTTGAGATTCAGAATATTTTTTTAAATTTCTACTGCACACAATTAAAAATTGTCAATTGTCAGCTGTTTGAAAGGTTAAAAGATAGAAGGTTAAAGGATAAAAATTATCTTTGGGGTTTATGGTGTAGAAAACACATAAGGTCTTATCCGCAGAATGCATCGACGCGAGAGAACACATTAGCTGATGAGATTGTCTACAGAATATAGTACCATTTAATTAAATAAATAAGACCAGACAAATTTTCGAAGATATTACTGTCTTTCTTCTTCAGTAAATAATTATCTAAAGTAATTTTCTCTTTGAAATAAACATTGATATTGAATCTATTTAATGATATTCTTAAACGTTCAGAGAGGCCTTGAATGTATGTTAAAGTAACTTTTAAATCAAATTTACTGTAAGTATCAATCCATTTGTTTGTCTAACTTGTGCTATTATAAGTCTTAAGAATGCGTTTAGTAATAATGTCATTTAATAATTTAAGCGAATGATTATTATATCCTAATGTTGTTTTTGATTGATTAAATTTTTTTTTACAAATCAAATATCGTTTAATTTGACATATCTATCAAATAAACATTTTTGTAAACAAACTTTATGACAAAATAAATTATGTCAATTGTAATTAAGATATCTCCCAGGCCAAGAGGGCTTTTGTAAGATAATAACATTATCAATTTCACGTTCATGAGTAAATTTAATACACTATTTTATACTATTAGAAACATTTGAAAAAAATCAAATTTGTCAAAATAAACAATTGCTTTAATGTCACTTGCATATCTTTTATAAAAAATAGATGTGAATTCTAATAATTCAAAAGTTATTTTTTCATCATCTTGTAAAAAAAATCTGAAACTACTGGAGGTAAAGGCGAACTCATAGGACAACCCGATATTTCTTTATATGACGTGTTATTTCTTAGAGAAGATAGTAAGTTTGAAAAGAGTTTCATTGACTATTTAAAATTCACTCATAGTTATTTTTGTTCAATTACGATTGAAAATAAGTTTTTTTTCAATGTACTCTGAGGCAAGATCTAGTAGGGTGCTATCAAACATCGACACAATGTCTAAGGAAATTATTAAATGAGCTTTAGGTGCAATAATGTTTTTTAGAATATATTAAAGTTAACAACTAATTTTTATAAACGAACTAGTGTTTATAGTAACTGGTTTTAAAATATTTGAAATATATTTATATAAATTGTAAGCAGGAGAACCAATTGTAGACATAATCAGTCTCCAAGTTAAATTTGGTTTGTGGATCTTTGGGAGAGCATAAGCTTTTGTTATAACACGATTGTGAGTTTTTAAACTGTTTGAAAATTGACCATTAATTAATTTTTTGTTTTCTCATCTAATATATATTTTGTTACATTTATTTTAATTTGTTGGACCATATTAGTTTTTATGTTTTTATACAGAATATCATTCTCAAGAATGTTTTCAACTGATTTGTAATAGTCATCTGTATTAGTTGCAATAGTTAAATTCCCTGATCGGCTTTTATAAAAATCAAATCTTTGTATTCTATTTGAAAATTGACAACTAATTTAAAAGATTTTTTTAAATTTATTCATATTAATATAATTGGAAACTACTTAAGCAACAATTTTTCAAATATTAAATTTGAAATCTTAAATATTTTTTACAGAATTCTCAATATTTGCAAATAAACTATTATCAGGAACGCTCTGTTTGCTTTTTTTTATTTGTCGGTAAGGAGGAATTAATAACTTCTTTATTTCATACACATTGTTAGTCGAAGATTAGTCTGATTTGGATTTTTAAATCTTTTTATTATCAGAAACATAGTTTGTGTATTTGTTACACAATTGTGCATGGATAAAGCAAAGAAACACTTTAAAAATGTCGACACATGAAATTGAATATTTTCTTTTTCAAGAGATTGAGTGAGGTTACAGCACACTGTACTAGGTACTTATAATCTTGAATTGCACTTTCAAATGAAACTTCGTTGAAGCACTTTGAGATAATTTTGCAATTGCTCTCTGTGCCAATGTACATAGCGAAAAATCGAATTTGATTAGAATTAAGTAGTTAATTTGATTTATATTCAAGAGCTAAGATTTTTTTATTTTCTGACTTATAAACTTTAGGGTGGTCTAAAGAAAGGAAGTTTAACCTCAAAAAGAACTCGACCGGATTAATACAAGTGCTGCTTTAAAAATGTTTATGTTACAAAACTGTAAAAAGTCGAAAAATGATCTTCACCTTTAATTAAATTATTGTATTTCGAGCAACAAATATATCAAAAAATTGTTGCGGCCATAATTTAGGACATCTATAAGAGTTATAAGAAGCAAATTCCAAAAGTTATTTTTTCAGTTTCTGACATTCGGCATGATTTTTTTCAGCAGAATATTGCCAGCAGCTTATTTTCCTTAGTTTCTGATGTACAAAGAAAATAGTATAGAAAAAAAATTTTTAGTGTAAAATTGTTTATTTAACATTTATGATGAATTCAAGTCATTTCCAAAAATGTGGAAATTTCATTAAGAATTATAATTGAAAAATAATTTTACTATTTAATTATTGACTCTTTACATTGAAATTCAAATGACTATTTGTAACTTAGAATGTATTGATTGATTCATAAATGGCAGTTGTAATAATTTTTTATTCATTTGTTAGTAAGTATAAAACTTGTGATCCAGAAAAGTTCAAGTAATCCAGGTAATACAAGTAATTAACTTGTAACACAGATCATTGTTATTTGAAATTCATTTACTTTGTTGAAAATTTGTCTTTTTTAGTAAAAAGTTAATCTGCTTCGTTTAAAGTTAAAGTTTTTAGGTGAAAATTTAATTCTTTGTTGATGAATTATTCTACTCTAAGGGGAATTCACTAATTTTGTTAAAAAGTCATTTTTTGGTTGAAAATTCAACTTTTTGGTAATAAATTAATCAACTTTGAAGGAAATTCAACAATTTCGTTAAAAAGTCATTGTTTGGTTGAAAATTCAACTCTTGTGTTGAAAATTCGTTTTTTTGGATTGAAAATTCATTTAATTGGTTAAAAATTTAACTACAGTTTTGAAAATTAACTTTTTTGTTTTGAAAATTGATGTTTTCACTAAAAATTAAACTGTTGGTTTAAAGTTCAACTACTTTGATTTTGATTGAAAATTCAACTTTTTAGTAAAAAATTAT
>JAUELO010000138.1:635801-654152 GCA_032357855.1 Amphibolips quercusostensackenii
CATGCATTTGAGAACTCTCAAAAAGAAAATTATAAATCCATTCTTTGACCTCCTCCTACGCTTTCGGCTCCTACTTCTGCACCCATTGGACCTGGACATTTTTTAGAATCCAGAAAATACCTCGTACCGTCGCTATCACTGTGGATTTTTATTCGAAACAGAGTATTTACATTACAGATTACCGAAAATTTTGTTATTCACAAATTAATACGAAAAAATGTCTTCTACAATTTACACGTTACTTGACATTTTGATTTACATTGCTATGTTTTAAACAGCCGAGAATCACTTGAAACAAATGATGCTCACTTAATTTTACCTGATTCTATAATATGCATGACCCGCTGTTTTTCAAATAGCAACCCCTTTTTTCCAATAAAAGTTTGTCCCCTATTTTTGCAAGACTTTCCCCTTTTTTTTAAATATACGACATCAAAAAGCACAATTGTTTGTTTAACATCTACAAAATTATTCTATTTAGCACTAGAATATTTTACAGCGAGTAATGAAAGCTTTTGTTTAACTTACAGAATTTAGGAATTGAATATAACTTTAAAGCTAAATTTTTTTTTCATAGAATCTATGCAAATTTAATATTTATGAAATTAACTATAATTAAATACGATAGTCTGTCAACATTGAAGATTGTTTAGTTTAAAAATAACGATTATGTCTTATGTCAAATTATGTCATTATGTTAGATATATATTATAACAATTATTGTACGATCAGACCAAAATTCAAACAAGAATTACAAGATTTACAACCAATCTTAATAACATTTTTTCGATTGAACATAAATTTATAAAGTTCTAGAATTGAAACAATTCTCAAAAACTAGCCAAACCTAGCTTTTAACAGTTCTGCAAATTTAAGCGCCACTTTTAGTAGATGTTAAATATTTTGTCTTTGAATACATAATTCATAGAATATTTAATTAATGTCAAGATTTATCAAAATTTAAACAAAATTTTCCGCTTACTATTTCTTAAAAGCAAAGACAGAATTTCAGATTAAAAACTTAAAACGTGCAGAATTTCTAATTATAAATTTACATGTAAGATTTAATATTCAAAGTCCTCCAATTTTTAAGAGTTATGCATGTGGAAATGCTTAAATTTTAAAAATATAGAATTGAAAATTATTCAATTTTTAAAATTTATAATTTAAAGCTTTGTACTTTCGAAAGCTTTTTTGGAAAAGTTTAAATTTGAAGATGTACAACGGAAAATTCTTCAATTTTGACGATTCAAAATTTCAAACTCATCCATTTTTATGATTTAAAATTAAATGTTAATTAAGTTGAAATTTTTAAAGTTTAAAATTTTTTAAATTATGAACATTTTTTTCAGAATATGTAGTTTAATTTGAAAGATTTACATTGGGAAATTCTTCAATTTTTAAGATTTACAATTAAAGATTCATTAATTTTGAATGCTTATAGTTTGAAACAATAAAAATTCTTATATTTGAATGTATTTTAAGATCAAAAGTTAAGAATTTCCAATTCCGAATCTTCTAAATTGATGGACTTTCAAATGTAACTCATAAGAATTACAGAATGTTTAATTGTAAAAAAATCGTATATAATTTTTAATTGTATGTCAATCTCAAAAGTTAAAAATTCGTTAATTTTAAAGATAAAATATTTAAATTTTCATAGTTCTAAAGAGTCACCATTGAAAATTTTTGAGTTATGAAAATATATAATTGAAAATCATTTAATTCTAAAGATTTTTATTTTAAAGTATTGTAGTTTAAACTTTTTTTAATAAAAATTCAATTCTGAAAATTCGTAATTGAATTTTTTTTTCAATTTTAACGATTTGTAATTTAAAATTATTCTATTTTTAAGATTAACAATTACAGATTCATTAATTTGGAATGTTTATAGTTTTAAATTATGTAATTTTGAACGTTTTTTTGGAATGTTTAGTTCAATTTTTAGGATGTACAAAATAAAATTCTTCAATTTTTAAGTTTTGTAATAGTAAATATTTATTATATTTATTATTAATTGTGTAAGATATAAAATGATAGCGTCTTGGGTAATAAGTAGCTAAATTTTATTGAGTGAGACAGCTGAAAATATTTTAAAAAGTTACGTAACATAGGTGCTTTCACAGAATTATGTGGGCTAAAATATATTAGTTTTTAAAGCAAAATATAAGACAGGTATTTTTTGTTTTTCACAAGAACTTTTTTTATAAACTTAGGCGTATGACACTCTTTTAAATTCCTCAAAGAAACTTGAAATTTTGTCAAATGACAAAACAGGCGTAGATTTCGCAAAAAAACTTAAAAATGAATTTACCCAAAAAGGCCTTCTTTGATTTTTTTCTTGACAGAATCCATTTCAAATCAGGCAGCTTTTACACTTGAAGTCGCAGAATCTCTCGCGGACGGAATATTTTGTTTTTTATAAGAAATTAGGCGAGACCTATTTTTCCAATTTTCGGGCAAAAAAATTTCTACGAAATTATGCGTACTAAATTTGTATGCTTTATTAAAAAAAGCACCCACTTATATTTTTTTACAATTTTTTATTAAATTTGAACTTTGATAAGAAAGACAGCTCATCAGTTTTATGCGGGCTAAATAAGTTCGATGGAAAGAAAAGGGATTTTTAGGGAAAAAAATTATTCCGGCCGCAAAAATTATTTGGCCACCATGAAGCTGACAGAATGCCTTTTTCTTCTATTAGAAGAAGCTTTTCAACAATATTAGAAAGAATGAAAATGGTGGGGGATTGCAGAAAATATTTTTTTATATTTTCAAAGTTTGATGGAAATAATGAAAAAAATTCTACAAAAACCCCACCATTTTTATTTATTCCCCATATTTTTCACAGTTTCTGTTTATTTAAGAAAGATATCCTATCATCTTTATGCGTGCTAAAAAATTGTTGAGTCCAGGAGAATTTTAGACGTGGAAACTCTTATCTCAACATTTTTTTTTATTTGTTGTTGTTAGCGATGAAAATAAGAAAATTCGATTGTGTGAAAAAAATAATTCTCCTGGCACAGAAGTTTGCTAGCCCATTTTATTAATTTAAAAAAAAAATTCAAGTCGGAAAAGAAAATTTGTAAAAAAATCATACTTTTTACTTAAAATTGGAAATTTAAAAAAAAAATTACAATTCTGATTATCAACAGTGAGTTTGCTGATGCGACATGAAATTTCAGAAAAAAAAATAATTTTGAGCCCGTAAGTCGAAATTATCATTTAATTTTGACTTACGTACAGAGAAATTTTAACGTGGAACGTAAATTTAGTAAATAAATTTTAATTCTGACTTAGAAAAAGAGTTCCAAGTCAGAATTTTGTCTTAAAACAGGTAATTTCATGATATGGAACGCGAAATTTTCGAAAGTCATTTTAATTCTGATTTATAAGAAGGGAATTTACGAAAACAGTCCTTGTTTCAAGTCAGAATTCATCTGATTTTGAAAATTTCTTGTTCCAAATCATAATTTAATTGAAATCAATTTTTTTTTCACAAAAAAAGTTTGCCAGAACTTAAAACTTCCCTCTTATAAATTAAAAAAAATTCTGACTTTAAACCGGGAATTTTTGAAAATAAATAAAATTGTGATTTGAAATAAGGAATTTCCGAACAAGGAAATTTTTTATATGGAACGGAAATTTCGGAAAATAATTTTAGTTCTGCTTTAGAATATGGAAAATTAAAGAAATCCCTGTTCAAATTTAGAATTATAATTATTTACAAAAGAGAATTATAATTCTTTTTCAAGATTCCCTTTTCCAAATCAGATATCTTTGAAATCTTTGAATAGGTTTAGAAATCACTTAAAATCTTTGAAAATAGTTTGAAATTATTTAAGTATTTTGGACTTTTTTAAATTGACCGGGAAAAATTAACAATTGACTGGGAGAAAACGGGGAAATTACCAGAAATTTAAAATCATGTGTCGGAGAGACAGACTGGGAAAGTCAAGTACCAATTACTTACTTTTTTATCTCACAATATAAGTTTATTATTTTTAAATGTGTCAGTTTTAGTACTTTTTGAAATATGGCTTCAAGTCGAATTATGTTTCAAAGTGTGGAAAAAATGGACTAATTTATACCTTTAATTTTTTAGCTACTTAAAAATGTCGGAGTCCCCTCCACTTTAAGATTTACATTCAACTTTAAATCGTCTTTGCATCAAAGAAATTTATTATTATGCTTAAGCCTTTCTAGAAAAAAGTCCTCGACATTAATTTTAATTAGCAGTCCGATATTCTTATTAGAAGGCTGATTAATCAGCCAGCATCAAACTATTGAAATGTGTACATAAAATAGTTTCCTCAAGATATAACGACATTTTTCTACGATTATAGAAAATAATGTTACCCTCGGTATGTTTTCATTTATTATAACGACAAACAGGTAATGGGTTATATTATTTCTGAATTCATCGGAATGCGCCGAACACTTGTAACTGATTAAATATATTAAAACTATTAATGTCTGGTGTAAACGAAGAAGGGTCATACATCTCATCCGCATGCTTTCTCTATCTTAGTAGGCGATATGTCTTCGCTGGGTAGAGTCCTTTATAACGTGTGTGCAGTAAAATTGAATTATATAAAATAAAATTGAATAGGTACTATTTTGCTTTCAATTGATTTTGAATTAATCTAACAAAGACTTTTTTCCACTTAAATAAAATTTAAGCTTCACGCAAATGAAATTTTTTTATTAAAGTTCTCTAAAATTTATTTTAATTCAAGTAGCGCGATACATTTATTCTAATAATTTTTAATGCAAAATGAAAATTTCGAATTAATATTTATTTATTATTAGTTTTTTAACAGTTAAACTAGATTTCAGGATTTTGGTTATATAAATATAATTTTCTAAGATCTTTGAGAAAATTCAAAGAGATTTTTGAAGACTTCAGGTAGGTCGACAAAGAACCTAGAAAACTGAACAATTTTTTCATTTTAAAGGACTTCACAAAGTTTCAGGAAAAATTCAAGTCAGTTAAAAATATATTTAGTCAGTTTAAAAGTGTAAAAGATATTTAAAAGTATTAAGTAAATGTTCGGAAATTTTATCAAAATTGAAAATATTCTTAATATCTTGAAGACTTTAAAAATTCCAAAAAATTTTAAAACCTGTCTCAAACTGACTTCAAAAATCTAAATTTTGGTAAATTTGAAAAAAATTGTTCTAAATTTTAAAATACTTTATAAAATGATTCAAATTTTTCAACAAATTAAAAAAATCCAACAAAATTTAAAAAATTGCATCAACAAAGATTTTCAATTCATTTCAAGATTTAAATTACTTTCGAATCTTTTCACAAATTTCAAATATATTCTAAACTTACTCGAACTTTTTTAAAAAGTTTGTCATCTTGCAAAATTGAAAACTTTGTTTTAAAATCTTTCATGTTCTTTTTTAAGACATTGGAAAATCATTTCGAATGTTTTCAAATGTTTTGAAATATTTATTAAAAGTATTTTTTAAAAAAAGAATGATTTAAAATATTCCCAGGTATCTTGAGAAAATTATTTCATTCTCTTGACGCCTTTCAAAATTTTTTTAAAATTTCTGTTTGGAAATCCTGGGAACTCTTTGCATTTTGTTTCATATGCTTCAAAATATTTTCAAGTTTTAAATTATTGACGAATCTTTCCAAAACTTCTGAATATATTTTAGAATAACTTAAAGCTTCCCTGAATTTTTTTGAAATCCTGAAAAATTGAAGATTGTCATAAAATCTTCCAGATTCTTTTTTGTTGTATTTCGAAATCTTTAAAATTGAAAATTATTATTTAAAAATAGAAAGTAAATAATTTAAAATTTCACCAGAAATCTTATTGTCAGTACCGAAATGTTTTTAACCGGTAACGACTTCGTAAATTAAGACATTCTATTTTCTTGTCCATAATTTTATTTTTGGCATCTCTTTGAAAGCGTGAAAAAGTTTACAAATTATGGTTTGGTAGTATAATGCTAATAAGAGGATTATTCTCAAATATTAAAAAGTCATTTAAAATTAGAATTTTATCTTTTATCACTAATCATGAAATAAAATTACTTAATTGGAAATTTGGGTTAACTCAATTGATGAAGAAGGTACGTAATCTTTTTAAAGAGATAAAATACTAGGGTGATTTATTTTTTAAGGCACGAAAATTCTTTCTGAATCCAAACACGCACACTAGCCTAAGTTGTACCCCTTTAGTTAACAAATATGAAAAAAAATGTTCAAAATATGATTTAGATGTCCCCAATTTAAATGTTGTCTTTTTTATCGATTTTTTGTTGTTTTTATTTTCTTTATATCTTGGAAATGCATGTGTTAAATTTTTTTATGTATAAAATAATCATCTTTTGAATAATCATCTATTATCTATTTGTTGTAAATTAATAATAAAAAATTCTCTCATTTCTAACAAAAATAATAGACTTCTCTTACTTGTTGGGGATAATTCTGAATGTATCAAGATGTAATACATGCATTTTCAAAAAAAATAAAAATAAAAAATAGGCTAGTATGCGTGTTCAGATTCAAAAATATTCTTTTTTAAATAATCCTAATAAATGCATACAACCTTATTTAACATGGCCAAGGATTTATGAAATTAGGAATTAGGAAATAAGGAAATTGTGATTTCCAAAAGTACAGAAAATTCATAATTTTTAGTGGTAAAAATAACTTAAAATTAGTGTAATGTTGGCATTTTTTTAATTTGATAAAATAATAACTAAAAACAGTTACGTAAAGTCACATTAAGGCAGTTTAAAAAAAAAAGTTTTTGATAACAATGTTTGCGAGATCTCGTGACTACAGCTTTTTTGGAAAAGGATATTTAAATATTAATTGAAAAAATTATTAATTTTTTGAATTATTTGCAAAATTTAACTAAATTAGTTCAGAAGTTACAATTAAATTTTATTTAACAACATTTTTCGCTAAAATTATATCTACAAATTTTCTAAGAACCACTTTACGCAAGGATGCGTATTTTTCGTGTAAACCGTAAAAAATAACATTGAAAATAAACAAACTGAATTTATGGGAAAACGACACTAGTTGCAATAAAATGTTTTATAACAAAATTGTTTTTTTTTTATAGGATGCGATTTTTTTTAATTATAGAAACAAGGCAATAAAAATACGTATGTTTTAACACTAATGCATATTATGAATTGCAATAATATAAATTTATTGAAATGATTTGCAATAATTCATAATAATTTACAATAATTCTTATTTCAGTATTTTCATATTATTTATTATTTGTCATTTATTTCAGAGCAAAAGCAACTTAAAAGTTGATCAACTGTTGAATCGAGCGAGAAGTTGTAACCAATTTCATGTATCTAAGCGCATACAAATTTCAAATTACTTTTTTTGTTTGAATCAAGCCAAAATAATTTTAAAAAGCGCGATTCACTACTATAAATATTTTTTTTATATCTGAATTCCCAGGAATTTAATTCAAATTTTGTATTTTGGACAATCCTACTGAATTCAATCAAGTTAAACTATTTTAAAAATGAGAAACTCAACTGAAGGGAATTTGATTAAATTCGAGATTATTCAAGTGAATCAAAAATTATTAAAGTGAATTTAAAAAGATTTAGTTTAAATGCAACTAAATTGGCTTAGATTGAAGATAAATTAAACGATTTAAATTCTAAATATTTCGATCATAAAAAATGCAAAGATTAATTTAGGAGACTGAAATTGAATTTAAGTTAAATGAATTAAATAAATTTAAGATATATTTAAAATATTTAAAAAATAATTTTGAATGTCGGTTGGATAGATCCGAAACTTATTAAAAATACGAATTAAAAATTCTTAAAAAATACTTTGAGTCTACTAAAATTTGTTTTTTGCAGTAAAGAAACTTTTGGCGAATCACTCTTAAGTTATTTAAACTCTGTCTCACCTAATTTTTAAATATGGTTTTGCCACAAAATTGAGTTTAGGATGTCAACTATTTTATCATCTATTTCAATCGGTGAACTTCCGACTACTGGAGATTACTCTCTTGATCACTGAAAACATATTAAATATTGCACTGTACATCCATTAAACGAATTTTCAAAGCAATAATGGGCACTCAAGCAGAGGGCCCAAATAAACACAATAAATAATAGTAAACACAAATATTTTTTGAGAAAAAAAGATTTTGTTAAAGAAAAGTACACTTCGAATTATTAAATTAGAATAGAATTGTTATTTTTAATTATTTATGTGTAAAACTGTAGATATGCTAAATATTAATGCACACAGTCGACGAGAATCCTTACTCAAAAACCAAGGAAGAAAGAACTACTAAAAATGCGGTCCAGCGGAGTTGGATTACTCAGGATTATTCCGGATTACCTCTATATACAGAATTAATCTGGATTACCTAAGATTACTCCGTGTTTCATAGGATTACTCTGAATCACATAAAATCACAAGAAAAAAAAACAAATTTCCAATAAAATACATGAATTTTCAACAAAGTATTTAATTTTCAAATAAAAAAGATAAATTTTCAACCAAGTAGTTGAAGTATAAGCTGAAAAAGATCAATTTTTAACCAAAAATTGAATAGATAAATTCCCAGTTTAAAAATTAATTGTTAACAGAGAAAAATCAAATTTTTAACAAAATAGTTAAACTTTCAACCAAAGAGATAAATTTTCAACTAAAATTATGAATCTTCAACTGAAGTAGTTAAAATTTTAGTTGAAAAATAAATTTTCTACAAAAGAAACGATTTTTTTAATAAAATCATTGAGTGTGCAACAAAAAAGATGAATTTTTAACAAAAATCGTGAATCTTCAACTGAAATAGTTGAAATTTCAGTCGAAAAATAAATTTTCTACAACAAAACGATTTTTCAACAAAATGATTAAATTTGCAACCAAAGAGATAAATTTCATTTAAAATGATGAATCTTAAACCAAAAAAAATAAGTTTTTATCAAAAGAGATCAATTTTCTACAAAGAAATTTATTTATAACAGAAAGAGATGAATTCTCAACAGTAAAAGTAATAGTCGACATTTTACCAAAAAGATACTTCAGTTTAAAATTATAAAAAAGTTTAATTTTACCCAAAAAAAACAGAATTTTCAACAAAAGGGTTGAATACTCAACGGAAAAGACGAATTTTCAACAGAACAGTTGACTTTTAAACTGAAGAGGATACATACTTTTTAATAAAATTGTTTAATTTTCAACAAATTATATTAAGTTTTAACAAAATTGTTGAATTTTCAATTCAGAAGATTAGTTCTCTACAGATTGATTATTTTTTCATTAAATAGTTTAAATTTCAACTAAAAAAGATTAATTTACAACAAAAAATGGAGTACTTACATTTTCAATTCTAGAAATTAATTTTTCACAACAAAAAAAAATTTTCCAAAAAATTGTCACATTTTTAATGAAAGATATGAATGAAACCAAGAATATTAATTTTCTACTAAAACGAAGAGTTTTGAACAGACCATGATAATTGTCAACAAAGAGTTGGTTGTCAACCAAATAGTTAAATTTTTTACCAAAGTAGTTGAATTTTTAATCAAGTTTTATAATTTTCAATCAAAGTATAATTTTCAACCAAAGACATGAATTTTTAACCGTGAAGATTAATTTTCTGCCAACAAGACGAATTATCAACAAAATACATAAATCTTCAACCAAGTAATTTGTATTTTCAACTAAGGAAAATAAATCTTCAACCCAATAGTTAAATTATCAATCAAGGAAGTGAATTTCTAATTGAAAGATTAATTTACAATGGAAAATGGAATAGTTATATTTTCCGTTAAAAATATAATTAAAAAAAAAAATTTAGCTAAAAAGATGAATTTGCAATATAGAAGATACATTTTCTACTAAAAAGACGAATTTTATCAAAATACATGAATTTTGAACTAATGAGCTGAATTTTCAACTGTAAAGCTTAATTTTCATTTGAAGCATAAATAGTTAAATTTTCCCTTTAAAAAACTAATGGGTAAAAGCTACTGTATGATAAAATATTTTCAAAAAAATTGTAAAAAAAATGCATTGACAAAAATCTCGCAATCATTGTTTCTGAAAAGTGATTAGCTTTCCATTATTTGATGTTGTTCTATACCTTAAATTTAGATATTGAAATCAACTAATCTAATAAATCATTATAAATATTATAAATGTTTTATATTTGTATTTTCGCTAAAAACAAGTATTTTTTTCAAAAAATGAATAAAAATTTCAGTATAAAATCAAAAGGTTCCGAAGAAAGCTTAAAATTTCCCCCCGGATATCATTAGCGTTTTTTATCAGAAAACATCATAAAGATTCGCAATTTTTAACAATTTTAGTACGTCATGTTAGTGTTTTACACCAAAAATAAGTATTTTAAATCAGAAATGATTGTTTTTTCGAAATTCATTCATAATATTTAAAAATTTTTGGGTTATCTGAGTGTTTTCTGGTCCAAATTGGTATTTTTAATACAAAAAAATTAAATTTCAAAGAAGATATATAACTTTAAATAATTTTGGGTTATGTTAGTGTTTTACGTCAAAAAATGATATTTAAAAACAAAAATCATTATGATTTGAATAAGATTTTGAATCTCTCAACAATTTTGGTTTATATTAGTGTTTTTCGTTATAAATATCTTTTAGCGCTGGTTGAAAAAAGGTAATTAAAAAAAAAACACGTAACTCATTTTTTTTTTTTTAATTTACAAAATTTGCTTTTTCAACATTCTCTTTAATGAGAAGGTATTGGTTTTATGTGAAAAATTACTTTTGCGGATTCCATCAAATGTCGAGGTTTTGAGGTCCCCTGAGTCAGAAAAAATACCTTTTACGTCGGTGTCTGTCGTCGTTGTTGTTGCTGTCTGCGAACATAATTACTTTCGACAGAATTATTGAATTGGATTGATAAAATGAAAATTACCAGAATTATAGCATTCACAAAATTGAAAAAAAATGAAATGAAAATTTTCAGCCAAACAACGCACGATATGAAAAAAAAGTCAGGAGAGGAAAAACGTTGCTTTCTCAAAATCCTAAAAAACTGTCATAGCAACTATTTGAATTTTCTTGAACGATCGTAAATTCAAATTTTGAGGCCACAAAAAAATAATGAAAAATAAAAAATTCCATTTTGTGGTCAAACTATGCAAGATACGAAAAAAGATGACACAACAAAAATTGTGCATCCAAAAAAGTTCTACAAATTTCTCACAATTACATTTTTGATGGGACGCGTAGTTTTTGTTTTATTCAAAGAAAACGACATTAAAAAAATTGGTCATACAGCACAAGCTACAAACAAAAGTAATAAGACAAACGATGTGCACCTAAAAAAATACACATTTTTCATTATTTATTTTATGATAGAATGCGTAGTTTTTGTTGTATTTTTGAAAAACAACATCAAAAATAAAAAAAAATTAAAATTTCTGGACTAGCAACACAAGCTACGCAAAAAAAAAGACAAAAATTGTTCTTCCAAAAAAGAGCTCCAAATTTCTTATGAATTATTATTTGATGGAACGCGTAGTTTTAACTTCAATCGTGACAAATAAAATTAAAAAAAAAAATACATTTTTGGACAAACGTCACAAGCTATAAAAAAAAATAAATATACAAAAGTTGCTCATCCAAAAAAGATCTACAAATTCGTCATGAATAATTTTCTGTTAGGTCGCGTAGTTTTTGATTTAATCGTCAAAAATAAAATTAAAAATTAAAAAATTAAATTTTTTGAAAAACGGCACAAGAGAAGTAAAAAATGAAGAGACAAAAATTGATCAACCAAAGAAGATCTACAAATTTGTTATAAACTCCTATTATAAAAAATATAAAAAAATAAAAATTAACTCTTTGTTAATAGAACACAAGCTACAATAACCTTTTCTTTCACACAATTTTTCGACTGAATTATATCTACAAATTTTCTTAGAACTACTTTGCGCTAGGATGCGTATTTTTAGTCTGAATCGTAAAAAATAACATCGCAAATAAACAAATTAGATTTATGGGAAAAAGACAGAAGTTACAATAAAGTGTTCAATAACAAAATGGTTTTTTTATAGAATGGGCATTTTTTAAAATTATAAAACCATGGCAATGAAAATACGTATTTGTCAATACCAATACATATAATGAATTGTAATAATATACAGGTCAAGGTACAGAAATAAATGTAATATACATTTAATATAATAGTGTTAAACATAATGTAGAAAAGTTCATATTTTGGTCTAAATCGAGTGCGGTGCACGAAACACGCGTTGAGAATGTGTTCGTTAAAGCCAAAGGAGCTTTAACAAAAGAGAATTCACAATCACAAAACTTATTATTTATTATTTTTCTTATGTATACTCATTATGAATTTATAATTTTTCGGGGTCATTATACATTACTTTGCTGCATATGTAGTTGCAATTTCGATTTCAACAATTTCGTAAATATTATGTAAGTTCCAATAATTTAAAAAAATGTTACAACTTTTATTTACCTAGCGAAAGGTCATTAAAGTTTTAATTTAAGACATCACTTATGCAATAATAGAAAAAGTTTTTATAGTGGATGATTCTCCACTGCAGGCAGGTATTTCAGAATGAAGGATGTTTTATAAGCGTCGTAAAAAAGCTATTCCAAATAAACAATGTAATTTCCTCAAGTTTGTCCAGAAAAGGCATTAAAAATAAATCGCAGGTTCATTTCTTTTACCGTCTTTCCAGAAATGTATCACGAGAGTATCTTATTTTTTTTCTTTTTCTAAGCAATTATAATTAAAGAAAAAGTATTTTTTGTCGCGATGAAAAAATTCGCAAAGCTCATTTTTCACTTATTGGGATTTTTTTTGACCCTATAAAACAGACTCATGGAGGTGAAATTCAAAAAGTAATTTTTCATATGTGGCTAATTGCGAAAACAAATGTTAAGGATCAATTCGATACACCTAATGTAAACCATTCTCAATAAAATTTACAAAAACGTAGTTTTTTCTGATATGGGAAATATGTATTAAACTTTAAATGGCTTTTAGGATCTCTTAATATATATTTTTTCAAACTCATTAATTTTTTTAAGGATTTGAAAAAATTGGAGGGGGCGGGATTTGTATGAAAATTTGAAAATAAAAATTAAGACCACCTTAATGCAAACGGTCATCAGTGAACGTGACATAAGAATTTACTCTCGACAGTTGCTACTCATCAACGTTGATGACAATTGATCTTCAGATTCGGATCATTTTGTTGCGCACTTTGCTGATCAAATGAAAAATCTGAAATCGGTGTTCGTCCGACGTACTTTTTCCCAAGTAGGGAAGTAAGGGGAAATTATGGAAGGGTAAGTAAAAGAAATGAGGGACATGGGGGAATCAGAAGTAGGGAAAATTTAGAGTGGAGTAGAGAGTAGTGGGGAATGAGAAAAGGAGAGTTTTTGGAAATAAGGGGAAATGAGGGATGTGGAAGTAGACAAAATGGGACAGGTAAAATTAGATATGGAGAAATGAGAGGATTGAGGGGAGAGATAGTAGGAAGGAGAAGTACGGTAAGTGAGGGGAAATGAGGGGTTGGAAAGTAGGCAAAATCAGGGGAAACGAGTGATGGAAAAGCAGGTAAAATGATGAGAAATATGGGTCAGTAGGGAGGGACAGTGGGGGCTGTGGAAGGAAATTAGGGGAAGAAAAGTATGGGAGAAGGTAGTTTTTTATTTCTACTTTTAGTTATTTTCTTTTAACAAGCAATGAAGTTGACATCATGTGGATCTTTCTAAGGTAGGTGCGTAATTATTAGTCAACAATGATACTTATTATTGATTGTCTGATCGACTAATTGGCTGTCATCAATCATTGATCTGAAGGAGTGGAGAAGCTTGAAAATATTTGCAGTAAATTAATTAGAGGTGCAGGGAGATACAAATTTAACGATCGCACTTTTAAAAATACTTTCAATTAGTTGTTCGAAGATAAATATAAAACGGACATTAATTAGAGATATATCATGTGACTGACTGCTCATGGAAATACCATCAGTAACTATTCTAGTTAAATATTGAAAACATTCACTCAATTAGTCCCGCAGGCATAATTTGTAGTTAAGAATAGTAAATAATAATTATGACTCTCAAAGCTGATATCACGTTTACCTCTTACTTAATCGTTAGTAGAAAAGAAGAATATTAATAAAAAGATAGTCATTAAATCCATGTCTATTACAAAGTAAACCAAGGGTTATCAAACCTTGCATATAATTTTGATTATACTAACTTTACATCAAATTGATCCACTTCTGCATTCAAAACTTTTTTTTACACAATTTCATTCATACATGTCCAGTGGCAGTTGTTATCATTTTTATTGAATGTCGCAGGTTATTCATAATCGAGTTAATATTTCTGAAACAAGGAATGTCTTAGCAATTCTTAAATTTCAGGTTAAGCGAAAAATTCCAATTTGTTAATATTAGGCTATAGATCTCTATGGATCTGTAAATTAATTTTTTTCTTTCCACAAGTGTTTTTTTTCTTCAGATTAACCTAGTTTTGACTCTCACTTCTGGCATATTCATAACTTTCTAGGGCCAAAAGAACATTTTTTAAAGAACATTGATTTAAACCCAAATAAATAAATTCTAATTTAAAAAAAATTTTATTCAAACGAATAAGTTTTCAACTGAAATTATTAATCATCAACTAAAAAAAAAGGATTTTTAACAAATCAGAACTTCTAGCCAAGTACTTTAAGTTTCAACCAAAAAGATACTTTTTAAAGAAGATTAATTTTCTATGGAAAAATATCAACTTTCCACCGAGTACTTAAATTTTCACCTAAAAAAGATAAATTTTCAACCATATAGTTAAATTTTGAACCAAGAATCAAATAGTTACATTTTAATTTAAAATATTATTTTTCAGCAAAATAAAAAGAAATTTCTGACCAAACATTTTTGTGTCAAGACAAATAGATGAACTTTTAAACCAAAAAGACGAAATTTTATCACAAGAGTTTAATTTTTAACCAAGAAAAATTCTTCAGCCAAGTGAAAAAGAAAATTGCACCCAAATATTGTTGCATTTTTAAGCCAAAAACGCGAACTTTCAACCAAATAGTTAAATTTCCTAACAAAATAAATTTAAACATATTTTAAATAATCGAATAAATAATTTAACATAAATTTTAACAAAATAACAAATTTCCATTAACCAGTTGAATTTAAAACCAAGTAACCGAATTTTCAACCAAAAAGATGAATTTTCAACCCAAAAGATTAGTTTTCTACAAAAAGGACGAATTCTAAACAAAGTACACATCTTTTGTCAGGAAAATTCAAAAAGCTGTTTTGATAATTTAATAGAACGTTTAAAATACAACTTTCTTCTTTCTTTGACTTTTTTTATATCGTGTGTTGTTCAGCTTAAAATGTTCATTTTAGTTTGTTTTTTTGAATTTTGAAAATGCTATAACTCCAGTTATTTTTGTTTTATCGGAAAAAATCATATGAATAAATTGCTTGTTTTTATTAGTACTACTTATAACCGTAAATAGAACTATTACAACTTGAAAAAAAGTGTTCTCAAAAATTTTCAAACTGTGCTCACTTTTTGAATTTTTATCCAAAATGTCTGGCTAACGAACTTGACCTGCAATTTGAAAACGTGAACATTTGAAAAAGTGAGGAAGGTCAAATTTTACACAAATGTAATACCTTCTCTGATGAAAATGTGAAGAGAGCATTTTTTAATTTTAAAAAATGAATTCATCATACAAGAGTTGAACTATAAACCATGTAGTTGAATTCTTATCACAAAAGGATACATTTTTGACAAAACAGTTAAATTTTTAACTAAGAAAAGCAAATATTCAACTCTAGAAATTAATTTTGTTTTTGGTTTTGAAAGTTTTTTTCACATTTTCCTAGTTCTGACTTTCAGTGCTCGAAACAACTTTCTAGGACCAACAAGGAATGTCTTAGAACATTTTGCACTTTTTGGTGAAAATTTCCAATTTTTAAAAATTGGGCAATAAATCTATAGCTCTTCTGAGATTTCTTGTGACTTTTCTGTTGGTTTTTTAAAGTTAATGACATGTTTCGGATTATACTTTTATATTTTTTATTGAAAATCCATCTTTTATAGGTTGAAAATTCAACTCCTTGGTTGGAACTTGAACTACTTTTTTAAAAATTCATTTTTTTGGTAGAGATTCATAATTTTAGTAGAAAATTCATCTTTTTTGTTGTGAATTGATCAACTTTGTTGAAACTTTCCTTTTTCTGTGTAAAAATTAATTTTCCAAACTAAAAATTAGCCATGTGGTTGTAATTTTCTAAACTAAAAATTAGCCGTGTGGTTGAAGATGAACTTTTGTTTTATTTTACATTTTTGGGTCCAAAATTCAACTGTTTTGTGTAGAAAATTAATCTTCTTGTCTTGGAAATTCAACAATTTTTTAGAAAATTCAACTGTCCGGTAGAAAATTATACTAATAAGTAGAAGATTCATTTTTTTATTAAAAATTATCTTTGAAAAAAAGAATTATTCATCTAGGTTGAAAATTCAACTATTTGGTTAGAAATGTGTATTGTGTTAAGAATTAGTCTTTTTTGACGAAAAGTAATCTTCTTTATTGAAAATGTAACAGCTAGGTTGAAAATTGATGTAATTTGTTGAGAATTAGTCCTTTTTAGTAAACAATTAATCTTATCGATTAAAAATTGATCTTTTTGGTTCAAAATTAAATTATTTCATTGAAAATTTAACTATTTTGTAGAAATCTCACCTGTTTAGCTTGAAAATTCCACTATTTGGTTAAGAATTGATGTATTTTGATCATTTATTATTTGTGATAGAGAATCAATCTTTTTTTAATTTGGTAGAAAATGCATATTTTTTACCTAGAAATTCTGCATTCTGAATACTGAAAATATTTCTTTGTTGAAGATTCAAGAATTTTGTTAAAAATTCGTCTTTTTTGGTTTATTTTTAATGTTTTGATTTAAAATAATAATGTTTCCTTAGTTAAAATATAAACTATTACAGTTTTTGTTGTAAATTCACCTTCGTTGTTTGAAAATTCTTAACTGCGCATGTTTGAAAGTCGATCTACTTTCTTCATTTATATGAAATAGTGAGATCTAATCATCCCCCTTTCCTCTTCACCCAAATTTTAGCACTTTATTTTTGAATAAGCCCCATCCACCTTATGTACCTAATATATAGATATTTAAATTTTAAATTTTTTTTTTTTTCGGGGGCTCCTATTGGGATCATTCTGATGCACGATTTGTTGACCCAATAAAAAATCTGAAATATTTTTAAAAGCGTTGCATGTCATTTTGATCCAATTTCAGGATCAAATAGATCAACTGTTATTGACTTTATTAATAAAATTCAAAATTTGAAGTCGATTCAGCTTTTTGCACGATATTCTCAAGAATCCTCTATAACATGGGAATTATTCTTGACGTTATTCATCGTAATTACTTCTGTGGGTATATCATAGCTGTAGAGAGTATTTAAACGAATGAAGACTAATTGAACTTGGCTCTGCTACAAAATGAGCATAGACTAGCAAAGAGGTCAACGCATTGTAAATATGTTTAAGTTTCCCGTGTACCTTGAGAACTTCTTAATACCACATCAAAGGTTCGTGCATCTCAAGCGCATCCGACACGCGACCATTGCACGAGACTTTGTAATCCTTGTTACGTAAACAACTGAATGCAGACGAAGGGGTGCATAAGAACAAAGCAAGAAATTACATGTATTACGAACAATTTTCATCATTATTTTCCATTTTCCTGACTTTTTTTAACAGTAGGTCTCAGCCTCGCGACACTTCTCACACTTTTCACACTTTTTATACTTTTTACACTTTTCACACTTTTGACACTTCCCACTCTCTTCACACTTCACACACTTTTCACAATTTTTAGACTTTTCACACTTTTCACACCTTTCACACTTTTCGCACTTTTCACACTTTTTACAATTTTCAACCTTTTTCTCATTTTTTTTTGCTACTACGTTCAAAAAATTACACTATTGCTACTATTTTCTCAAATTGATACTACAAAAAAAGGCTTCGTAGCCTATTAAGACGTTAATTAAGTCGCTCAAATCTCTACCTCCTATAGATTCCCACCTCCACTCCTCCTCCTGTCGACTACTTTAGCTCCCCTTCCATAAGCCCCTCCTCCAATTTCCCCTCCCCCACTCAACCCTACTTACCGAAAACCCTATTCTATCAACCCCTACTTTCCCACCGCTTCCTCTACTTCTTCACTTCCCCTACTTCCCCTACTCCCTTAATTTCTTTCAAGTCACCTAACCTCACCTACTTCCCTCTCCTTACTTTGGAAACCT